>KN883808.1:27950-41611 GCA_000934455.1 Apostichopus parvimensis
GTGAGGAGATGGAGATAGCATCACCCGTGCGGGTTGAGCGCTGTCAAATTTGTTGACTATTTGATGAGTGTAACTGCATTTACCTTCATATGACGACGCGTTTTTCATATTTATATATATATATGTAAGTTAATATCTGGGACTTTAGTAGAACCGCTTCCTCATGCTGCATATAAATTCACTGTTGGTCACCAGCATAAATAGTTGGTAAATGTGTGTGAAATGCACTGTTTGACAGTATGACGGTATATTAGTACACTGAATGGTGACCATGGCATGTAACGCTCTGTGGAATATACCCAAGTACGCTACGTGGTGGGTACTATAGTAGGATAATGGTTCATTATCATTGAATACTAGTTCCATAAACTAGCCGTACAGTACAGTTGTATTGGAAGGGATTATGGTAGCGTCAATGTGTCAAACAGATGTGGTTATAAATCACTAAATGCCATATGATATAACGATTATGTCAAATTATGTCAGGGGAGTTATTAAAATGGACAAGTTGAATACAAGCACACTATTGGTATAAAACTTGGCAGATAACAGTAAAAAAAAGAAGAAGAACGCATTGTGAGCGGAGCTTACTTCAGTCATTTGGGTATACCGGGCCGCTTTATCATAGTACAACATTCCATGATCTGATAATACATATTGATGTTAATGACTTGCTGGTATTTAAGTATTGGCACATGCAGGATAGATGTGCCCCTGGATGGATTGTTTGAAGTGTGCAAACTATGCCGGGTGTGTGTGTGGGTGTGACAAGTTACCAAAAACCATAAGGTTAAGTGTTAAGGCCGTTAAGTCGTGTGAGAGGGCCTTGACCTTGAACAAGACGGTAGACCTTCAACTTAACTTAGCTTAGTCCTTTTTTAAGCTAAGTATGTTGTTCTAGCCCCCCCCCCTCACCCTCCCCCACCCTCTCTCCATCCTACCACCCATCGATATTAGAAGTGTGCAAGCTGAACGTGCTGAATCGTTTAGAGGTGAAACTTTCACTAACTTATCTATAGTATAATATGTTATATGTTATATTATGTTACGGTACGGTACGGTACGGTAGTGCAGAGTATAGCATAGCATAGGCTTTGAGGCGAAGCCGGTTTAACCCATGCGTATCCATGAATCCCCTGAGTCATAAGTTAATGAAAGTAACCGTAACGTCATAAAAACATAAACACTAATATTTAAAGCAACCAATCGCTGTTAGCGAAGACAAGCTGAAGCTAAGTATGGACCCCAAATATGCTAGACACTCAAGCAATAATGGCCACTCATATTCGATCTTCTACATAAATATTATTCCAGACCATTGGTCCTCCACCACGCCCATAAAGCAGGCCCCTAGCCAGGGATTCTGAGTTTGGGGCACCCAGCAATAAAGGTGGTGCACAAACAATTTGTGGACGGGTTTAAATATACGGTGAAGCTTTTGTTTTACTCATGACTGTGGCACAACTAGGGGGACATAGTGGTCTGCAGGGATGGGTGGGGGAGGGATAATCTCTTGTCAATAATTAATCCCTCCCCATTCTGAGAAATGAGGCTAGTAATCCTCAGGCTACTCTAAGTACAGCCTGAGTATCACGTTAACTACCGTAGTACTGAGTATTAAAACCGACTACGAGAAAAGGTTGGTTCGGAAGTATTCCAGGAAGCATGGATCACAGTCTTCTGTTTCCGTCTGGTTTCGACATCAGTTTTCCCCGGGACAAGTGTAACCCATTAACATGACTTGATCATTGCCTAAGTAGAGGATAACATTGCTTATATGCGCGTAAACGATGAGGCTAAACTACACAATGCTTTCGAAGAAGAAAAGAAAAAAAAAACATTTAAGCGAAATGCGATGCCACATTTGTGTTAGATTCACATAGATATATCGAATCAATTTCAGTATTGATGAGTGCATAAGGTAGCATACTCCATATATAATTGCCCCATTGACTTACACACTAAATCATAAAAGCAATGTGGTCTCTTAGTCCTTGTTGAAGTTCTCACTACTAGCGTGACCCTACCTCATCACTGGATGGATAAAATGTTGGCCCAATAATGACACCATCAATTTTCCGTATATTGACCATGAAGATTTTTTTTCGATATGAGAGCTTGAAGTTTTCGTCACTTCGTAAACAAACCTCTTCACTCACAGGGTTTTCGTTAGTAGCCGGGACCCGGGTCAAATGACCCGCCTACTGCACGTACATGACCCGGCTACTTTGCGACGCTCAGTAAAAAAAAAAAAATTACGAAAAAAATCGAGAGGAATAAATACCCACAACCAGGTCAGGTGTGATTGAAACTGTCACAGCAGTTAACTGTTGGTAAAAACTACAAGAAGTTGAACATTAGTAGTATGGTCGAGGAGATGAGGCCGAGGGGTGGGTGAGAGTAGAGGTAGGCGAAGGGCTCCTCTTGACATACAAATTGTTGCTCAACAGAGATAAAAGCTGAATAAAAAACAGAAGGTTCTATCACAGACCTAGTTGGGTATTTTTTGGCAGTAAAATCCTACTCACTTTGTAGGTACCGTAGACCTATTATCATTTTGTTATGATCGCAATTCATTTAACGCAGCAAGTGCGTCACACCCGTGCTAAGTTCGGTTCAGTGGCATAGCTACCTCCCTAGGCTCCATGACCCGAGTGTTAATAAAAAAAAATGAGGAGAAAAAAAGAAAAATAGGACAGAAAAAAGGGGTGATTGGGAGGGGGCAATATCATTGACCAAACAGCTGTATATTGCACCATCTTGCATCTAGAGACTTTTTAAATTGCAATTTTCCGGCATGTCCGCGTACAGACAGTCCCGCCTACTTTTCAACTTGACCCACCTACTACATTTCTTAACAAAAACCCTGACTCAGTAGTAAACAATTTTCGTGCGCTGCTCCCGGCGGGAGGCCTAAAGTGGCTTAAAATTGCCTCAATTGACCCAATGTTTGCACCACATGTGCTTCATTTCATGCTCTTCAACATCAAAGCCACAATAATGAAAAACATTTGCACTTTGATAAAGATATCAAAAAAGATGTTCTCGCTGATTCTTTTCGGGACTTTCCATGAGAGAGTACGCTCGGGTGGATTAACATAGGTTCTAAATAAATAGAGTATACCAACATACTAACTCATTGTGGGGCTAGCTCGACCTATGTATGGATATGTTAACACCGGGAGTAGTACAAAACGGAAGGCATACTAGATGCAAAAGAATCCGTTCCTAAGCACAAAGGACTTCCGGAAAGTAGTTATTCCACGAAATTACCCTGGGAATAATTGTAGAGCGGATATACAGTACTTCCGGTGATTAAAAGGAAAAGAAAAAAAAAGGAAAAGGAAAAGGAAAATACTACAAACAAAAAAAGAGACAAGAAATTCATAATGATTAAAATATTAGATATGTAGCGTGAGTTAATTCTATAACAACTTAACCTCGTTAAGTCGTCTCCTGTGGGAGGACGCCGGAACGGAATTGTAAATTCGTACTACTGAATCTGGGTAGATATGTCTTACAGAGTGCTGAAAGTGATTGGAGGAGAGGGGTAGGGGACCGCGTAGAGACATTCCCATATCTATAAATATAGCTGAGAAGGTTTACAGTCTTGTTCAAGGCTCGCTCACTCGACTTAACAACTGGTCATTATAACTGCTCCTTGGTAACTTGTCACACCCACACACCAAAGTGTGCGACAATTCAACAATCCCTCATGGGGAACTACAGCGCACCACACCTATACGTGGTCCCTGAGGGGAATTCCCACAGCCACGAACCTGGCGCACGCAACTCAATTTACAAGTTACCTCGCCAGTCCCCATTTATACACATGGGTGAAGAGAGGCAGTGGAGATTAGGGGCCTTGCCCAGGGGACACAACGTAATGATCAGGCCAGGACTCGAATCTGCAAACCTTATAGATTACGAGTCCAATGCTTTAACCACAACGCTCTCTATAGCCTCCGTGTCTGCCCTCTGTCACAATATCTTTCTGTTTCGGAATCATAATTTATAATTTTTTTATTTTTTTTTTATTAATTTTCTCCACTTCATGGTGAGGAAAGCACCTATACCCAAGTTTGACGATGGAAGGGCGGTGAGATACAGCCCCGAGACCCCGGACCAATAAGGGAGCCCGGGATTAAATGATAATGAAAGATGCACTCTCGTTTATGATATGCTTACACCAAACATGAAAACGAATAGTTGTCCCCGAGGCCCCCGGTGTCCTGGCCCTCGATGTCACTGTATATATGTACGCAATCTATGTGCAGTTCTATGACATAAAGCTATCACCATGGCAACATTCATAACCCATGCATACATGCATGTCAGCTAGGGTAAAACTAACATGCTATCGCTAAATATGAGTTTTTCTGAGTTATTATATGAATAACCATATTTAATTCACTCTTGCAGGTTGTTCACCATCTGGAAAATTGGGCGTGGAAGAGAGTTGATATAGCCTACGGATGTACACTTTTGGGTTTTAGTTTTACATACCACCTCGTAGGCTAAAGAAATAAGGCTATCAAAACGATAGAAAAATTAACCCTCTACTACTTTATTTCCGTCCCTTGCGGCGACAGTTACACACAGAAGCAAAATGATCCGTTTTGGATTCAGCCTTGCCCGGAGATTAGTCCTCAAATATGATGAAAGAATCAGACAGAGAGAAAAAAAGAACCCTATTGTGACATTTCTTCCCACAATTGTCGGATCCGTTTTCTATTTGATAAAACTCGATAAACCTATCGCACTGAGCTTGCTATTCATTGCAACACCGATACTACAGTAATATCGCAAGAAAACACTACAGAGGTCAAGGGTCACATATTTTGTCCAAATCTAAAACTGCTATTCGTATTTTTCCTCTAAATGGGTCCGCCGTCGACAAAAGGAGCTGAACAAAGTCAACGAGACCCGCCGCACACAGGTAGTAACATAGATTATTATTATGTGGGAATGAGTGTCCGAACGGATTTGACATTGAGAAACTCGGCGTAGAACCAAGGTCAAAGTGAGGATTGAACTGATGGTCAGATCCGTATAATACCGCTCAGTGCGGGATTAGGGAACGGTTGCATATTATATCTATTAAGGAAAAGAAATCATAGGGTCAAGGGATGTCCATGAGTAGATTATAGATGCCGAACAGACAAACATGACTAACCCACGACTATGAGGTGCATGTATATATGTGAAGAAGCCCCGCCCTTGTGCATGTTATGTAGCAACCATCGAAACATGAAACATGTTATATGTAGCAACCCTCGAAAGCATGGATCATGTTTTCACATCTCCAAAGAAATGAAAGTCATTACTGCAGCGTTGGCGTCGGTGTTGTTGTGTAAAATTGCTGAAGTTTCAGAAGGAATTCCCCTAATCGTTCGTTTCCTATACCCATCCTCCAAACCCCACCGACCAACCCACACAAACAAAACACCCACCACCCTTCTTCTCACAGTACATCATGCTATTTCCAGATGCTTAGTGCAGCGACCGAACAGCAATATATGTAGAGGGGAGGGGTGGGGGGCAGTGTCGGAGCGTCCATACAGTCAGAGGGGCGGATGCCCCCCCCCCCTTGACGGACTCAAATGGACTGCTGGCGCCCTTTTTCAGCTTTTTATCACTTTTTACTTATTCGCGATTATTGACTTTTATTGCGCTCTCAAATACCTATTGACATTTGTCACATTTTGTTGGTGTAATTTTCTGACAAAATGGCGATGACACCTATTTATTCTTCGTTTATCTGCAAATTAGCAAGGCCCGGAAAGGGTCATTTCTGGCGATCTAGGGAGTATCTTTACTCAAAAAATGTCTGTACGCTCCGCGCCAACCTGTGGTGGCGCTCCGCTTAGATAGTGTCGAAAGCGCCCCTACAGACCATTCTCGCCCCCAATACCCCTAGCTCCGCCACTGGGGTGGGGGGTTGATGACGAAGAGTATGTGTGGTGAAGTCGGAAAGAAGGCAACTTGGATGGTTGACAATTATTGAACTCGAGTTTCACAAGATCATAAGGGGGTGGGTGAGGGTGTATGGTGTTTAAATCTCCACCCTTTCTAACGGTTACCTATAGCGCTACTGACACATCATTATAGGGTTTGCGATTCCCCATTAAAAGGTATACTACAATCGTATTGCTACTATCGACCCGATTAATATCTAGACTGGTGGTTAACAACCTCGTAACCATGGAAACCCACAAAGCCTTCAGTCTCAGACCCTGCTGATTCTGATTCACCGTCATCCAATGACGACGACCCACGTGACCTGTGGGCTGCTCTTTTTGCGCGGGAATTCTAACCAGGACAGAGCGACTTACTCAAGGGTGGTGTAATTCCAAAGATATGCAAGGAACGTTAGAATTGTAAAATAGTTATCATAACAGGAAATTGCTTGCGAAACATATTTCTTCGAATAAATAATATGCGGGGCTGATATGAAACACAGCAGCCTGAAACTGTAATTAAGGTTTGCAAAATATGTGGTTATGAGTTGTACTAATGCCAGGCAGCGGGAAAGACTGGATACAGGCTTTTTTGGCTTTGCTCATTCCAGAAAGGAACTCTATCTACCTGTTGTGTTCAAGGTCATCGGTGATAACCCCGATTTTTTATCTACACTTTTCTTTTGCCGAAATGTATACTTTATTGGATGACAGGCCCCCTAATAAATCATCTTCAGACATCCAGGAGAGTTAACTTCAAGACAACCACGGGGTGGGGTGGGGTGGGACAGGGTGGGTAGGAGAGGGGTGCAAGGGTGGGGCAATAAAATGCCGTTTGTTGAAGGTTTAAATCTGAGTGACCATTTTCGTTGCTTTAGTATACATAATTTGTTTCAACTCTGACGACCTTGAACTGCATCGCTGGGAGGACTTGACGCTGCTCTCGATATCACTCCTCCCCTCTTCATGTAAACATATGGGAGGAGAGGGCGGGGGGGGGGCACATGAACGAAACAAGAGTAAGACAGACAGCACAAAGTGTTCGAACGCACTTTCTTTTCTTTCTTCTTTTCGATCTTTTTTTTTTTTTTAATGAAAGCTCAAACTGCAAACCCGAAAGGTGGACGAAAATATGCACCTCTTCTGAACTCACCCACACAAGTCCCGGACTCACTCAAGCCAAAAATAAAGAACAAGAAGTCCCCCTCCCCCTCTCAAACAGCTTGCGCAATACCCTCTATCCCGCGCACTCCTACACATTTTGAGGAGAAATCCAATATCACTTTCACTGATCTATATATATATACGTTGCTGTACCCGGTATATAATCGCTTTCTCTATATAGGGTTATTGCTAAATAACCAGTATTAAGTAACAAGAAATCAGATATGGCCCGGACTACCAACCGATGACCAGAAGATGGTGGCATCATCTACGCAGCCATCATTTGGGTTTCTAATTCCTAATTTCCTAGAATCCATCGTAAACTTTTAAAATGGCCGGGTAAGCATTTTCTGGTTCGATTACACGACCTACCTCTCATCGGGTAAAACTAAGCCAGTCAATTACCTTTCTGTCGTATGAAGAACAAGCCTATATATATAATCGTACTACGATATATAAACTCACAGCGATATAATTAATTTCCCGCTCTTCAACATTCGGGCGCCAAATTTCAGCGTGTGTGCACAAAATGTTGCTGGTATAGAATTCCTCATTTCGGAAATTTGGAATACTTGGGTATAAAAGTCAATAGTTCTCAATGCGGGCGGGGGTGAGATGAATACATAGTTCTGAGAAGAATTCCCAGTTCAAGAGTGTTTCACAACTGAGTTGTATATATGATCCACATACGGCAACTATATTTGCATTGCATTGATTTAAGTCACACCTTTGATACCCACCCTCCCCCCCCCCATTCCACACCGTACCACACTGACATGTCACACGTACACACTCAACTTCCACACATATCTTGGGGTTGCTTATCTCTATATATGTTGTATCCATTGTTTCACACTACAGATACCGATGACTCCAGTTTATCATTTCATCTAATCCACTACATAGTACGCAAATCCTCCTGGTTTGACGTCACTTATGTCGAAGGTTACTCTATACGTTTATTGAACTATGTCAAAGGTCAGATATAACAGTAGTTGATTACGTCATAAATTCACATTTCAATAAAGTCACGAACATACCATATACGTTACCCGCCACACAAGTCATATATCTTCGGATTTTATCATGCCTCATGTGATGCATTATCATAATTCACTTATAGGTTATATTGTATCAGGCATTCCAATTGACGCCAATCGACTACCAGTTAGTATTGCAACCTTCTCCCCCCTGTAAGTTACATAATGTAAGTTACATAATGAAGTTATAATCCGATGTTCCTATTAGTGAGCCCACTCCCTGCAAAAAAAGGCATTCGATATACTGCGTATAAGGGCTACATTTCGATTTCAAACTTGCTAGTTCGTATGATAGCGTTAAGTTGGAGTTAATATATTGGGAAGGTAATTAAAACTTTGGCATACTTCTTGTCCCGGAGGAATTTTCTCACAGAGGCTATACATATTGTATAATAATTGCAATATTTGCTCTGATTATTGTCATTGCTTTATTGTTATGTTTTCTAGCCTGTTATATTGTTAGTTCAGTTCAGTCAGTTAATTGTTCTGTCTATCTGGTCAGTGAATCTGACCACGTTTCAACTGTTAGCTTTCTGGGTATTGGCTGGTGGTCACCCGACCTTTCCTATTGCCTAGTACAGTACTACAGCTAACATATACGCTTTAAAGAGGTTATGAAATGAAAAATGTTCTTGTCTTAGAATGGTTTATCTACATTACTACAACACCATCCATGCACAACTTTCCGTAAATACGGCTTCAAACGCCAGAAATTCGCTGTCAAAGTATTCCCCAGAGACCTCTCGAGCTGCCACTCGTAAAAAAAAGCAAAGCTGCCCACCGCAGTTCATCTGACGTCATCGAAGGAACCATTTCAGCCAAAGCCGACTCCCCGCTGTTTACCGATACGGCGATACACAGTTTACTACATGTAACCACAACACTCTTCTCATCAATTGAAAATGTCTTCTCCCGAATCTTCCGATTCCGAGGAAATCTCTCAGGACATTCGTAAGCTTTGACGAAAATAATTTTCTTGAGGAAGAAGAGGAGGAAATAGTTTTCGAGGGTGATGAAGATAATATCGGTGTTTTTCCCTATCAATTGAGCCCCTTGCAGAAGAATTGTAAAACGATCCCGGTGGCCGAGACGCGTCGCTGCCGATCGAAGTCCCCGAGCAGAACGGTTGGACGACCCTGAACCGAAACTGGTCGGTTGAGCATAAACAAAACCACCGTTATTAAGACCATCATATGATTTAAATGATCTCGAATGTCGATGATCCTGCTACTTAACTTCGTAGCGAAGCTTCTAGAATTTTGTGTCTTACAGTGCAAGGAAAATGTGACATTCTGTACATTGCAACCCTATAGTACTAGTAGTGGTAACATGGGGTCTAGACCTAACTAATAGACGTTGTATAACAGGCTAGCCCGTGTAATTGTATCATCCAACTGTTACGGAAAATCACAACACAACGCCAGTTTTACCACAAAAGAAAACTTGCAGATCTAGTATTGATTGTTCTAAAACCAACTGGCTTTAAAATTTGTGCGAAATATTAGGTAACCATAAAAAAAAATCGTCATTTGCTGTATCAAGGAGGCCTAGGCTATGGTCATAACAAGTAATTTGGCAACAGTATAGGCCTACAGGCACTCGTAACGTTGTGTATGTGTAGTGTTTTGAGCGAGTCGTGTTCAAATTCTTCGATTTCTGTCATCTTTTGGAAAAGCTTGCAGTAGAAATCCGTCTTTACTTGTGGTGGAGCAACCTGATACCACATATCGGCTCGGCATTTTTAACATTTACGAGATAAATTTACGTAAAAACAAACTCCAAACACCAAATCTCAATTACTACGGAGCACTGCAACAGTGTAATGATGTGTGTTCTCAGACGTTTAAGAATGTAAACATAGCGTCTCGGAAGTGAGCTGAGTTCCTCGACTGACGTCACGCCGCGTTACCGTAAATACAACAATTTTTAGAAAGTTTTTATTACCCTCGAATATTTGATCGTTTATTCCTCGAGAATGCAAGCTTCGTTTGACACAAATTGGGTATCATTGGAAAGCTACGAGTGTACAGAATACGATGATAAAGAATTTTTTTTTCATTTCATAACCTCTTTAACATATGGGAGAGAGCACTGCTGTGATGTGGTAACTTAGGGGATGAGGGGTGGGCCCTCGATATTTTTTACCCAGGGGTGGTGCCACTGCACATTGGTCTGATTCTTGCAGCTCTACACTCCCTATTTTGAAACCTATTTTGGGATCCCTGTTAAGATGTTCCAATCCTGTCAACCAAGCATTTTGTTTGATCACTATATTGTCTCTCCAAAAACAAAAGGGAATTATTTAATACCATATATTGGCTGCAATCGTCCGCGCCAGAGGGTGGGGTGGATGGATGTCCCTTCCTCGTGGAGACCCCCTTCCATTAGGACCGTTTGAAGTCTGACTCACTCTAACTTAGATATTTATAATCTACTTTTAAACAGTCTTTTCTTCTTTCTTTTTTATCTGTGGTTCGGTTGAATCACCACAAAATCGTTTACCGTGAAAAACTTTAAATGGATTTTTGTTATACAGACGGCCTATACAATTGTTGCCATAATAACCATGCATCATTTTACATGGCAGAGCATACTAATCCAGAGTCCTATGATCAAATCATTCATAGCAGGAGGTTGAGTGGTTATATTCCTTGGAAAATGACTTTCCCACCTACATACTCTGCCGCCCTTATCCTCCCTCCACTGTGCCTCCTCGACAATTCTCTGGAATCCATACCACCCACTTCAACCGCGGGATTTATTTTAATATTGTGCCACGAGTTCATAGCAGGTGTCAAATAGATTTCAACCAAAGGGTGAACAGTTCCTTTTTGTTGTAAAGAAGTATCCAAAAATGAGGAGAATGGAAAATAAAAGTCTCGGTTAGAATGTTGGTACTTAAAATCACTCGCATCCATCTATTTTGATATAAGCCAGACGCACACTGACCCTCTAACCACACCACGCAGGGTTGCGATGTCACTTTTGCGATGTCGTTTGAGTTACGTTGACTATGTCAGAGGTTACATGACAACTTTATTTTCCGGAGGAACGCCATTTATGAAGAGGAAAAACGACATTTATGATAAAAAAGAAAGAGAAAATAGCCAAAAATGGAGACGAATGGCAAATTTAATTAATCATAATGTCAATTAATTTAAAATGTCACATTGAAATGTCACATTGTCACTCCGAAATGATTTTAGCGCAATGTTGGTATACCTTGTCGTTACCAGGGAACGGAAAGTAAAAGTATTACTAAATATACAATTATCACAGGCTATCGAAATTATTCATTTTCTTTTGTTTCTTGTATATTCTCTGTTCAAATTAAATTCGTTCTACGGAATATATTCTTTGTCACTTTGAAAGGGAGTGAAAAAAAAACCTCGGTTATTTAGGAAACAATATGAGGACAGTGATAGCTCAGTTTATTTATTGTGTATATTGGTCAATGCCGGAAGTTCCTCATCGTTACCAACAACATAAATTAATTGCTATACTTTTTTTCTTTTCTTTTTCTTTTCTCTCTCTCTTTTTTTCTTGGTATTTTCTAATCAAATGAAAAACGTACTATTCTATAATTTCTTTCAAATCATTACCTCGGATATTCACGAAGCAAAATGGTGGAAGGGGAAGGGAGGGTATGGGGGGGGGATCGCTATATAGGTGAGTTATGCTTAGGTATACCATTATGCAAAGACAGGTACGAAGATGAAGGTAAATTCACACTGATCACCATGAAATGAAAAATGGTTCCACAGACATTAAAATATCATATCATACTTCACGATTACATCTATAGCCTATGGTATTAGGATGAATTTATTTTTTTACGTTCTACTGCGGATTTTTTTTTTTTTTTAACGGAAAGTGTTGGGTTGAGGGAGAACAGTCATCTTTGACCATCGGGATTTTCCTTTTAATGTGTCTCGATAGTTATTTTTTAACCTGGTCATTCACAATATAAACAAATCCCCATGAAGGATTCAACATTCAGCCTAGCTGAGCCTGCATGAGCGATGTAGCTGCTTATAGTATCACGTGGTTACTTAAAGCAAGCCGTATAGATTATGCAACCTTTGATCCTACACAATGGATATTTTGCCTCCAAGTTCAATTTGATCTTAATCGATAGGTATTGGCAAATACGCCACCGGAAATATGTTATTATTGCCATTTCCTTTATTTCAGTTTATTTCAGGTCACTGATGCTCCAATCACCAGATGTCGATATATACACACAACTGTTTCTGCGACTATATTTCCTATACGTCTACGTACACTACAATATAATTAGACCAACGGTCCGCAAACTGCTAGAACCACGAGCCCAAGAAATCCAATGAAGACTGAGCTATGGCGCATCAGACCCTCCCCCATCCTCCCCTCCCCCACCCTCCCCTCCCCGACCCTCCCCCAACAGACGTCAGCACTATCTACGAAATTATAGAAAATATTCTGGACGAAAAGAACTGTTACGTAATCGGACAAACGATGAACTGATTCAGCGGCCGATGTCAAATTTATGGGTAACATCCCCTCATTGCAATATTCTCAAATTGCACCCTTGCATTAATGTGATATCATGTAACAATGCCCTGAACTTGGAGTCGGGGAAGTATGAGTGTCGGGAGTGAAGGGCTGCGGTCAGAAAAATGTTTCCTATTTTGTAGGGATTACCAAGAAATAATGATTTTTATTATTTTAATAACTTCATTAATACACATTTACTACATGACTTCTTGAACTTAACAAGTCTCATTTTTTTAAGGAAACATAATATTATTTGTTATATCACATCTTTTAATCAGATGTTACTAAAGCCAACTATATGTGACCGCAGCTTGCGTTACGCTTGTTCCATAACCCCCTACCCACCTGCCCCACCCACCTGCCCCCCCCCCCTCTGCAAGCTCAAACGTTGACATCTATAGGGACTTACGAAATTCGTTAGATGCGGCGAGTTCGCAAATAAACGCCACATAACCTTCGTCATTGTACTAAATCAAATCAACGATGGGGATTCGTTGATGAGCTCCACCGACATGTACGGCGTACATAAAATGAGATTACTGCCTGCCTGTCGCACCAGTGACGTCTTAATGTGAAAAAAATATAATGTCTAAACCATCGGACAGAAACATGTCAGGAAAACATGTAACAATAGAACCGCAACATTGTCTCTAAGGGGATTCAAGTCTTTTCAATTGAACGCCCATATGGAAAGCCATTTTAACATTTAATCGGGAATTTTAGATATCTTAAATTGTTTCTTATTTTAGATATCTAAAATTTTATTCAGATATCTAAAATTAAATTCGAGATATCTTAAATTGAATTCGAGATATCTGAAATTTTATTTCAGATATCTAAAATTGAATTCGAGATATCTAAAATAAATTTCGAGATATCTGAAATTCTAATTCAGATATCTGAAATTGAATTCGAGATATCTGAAATTGAATTCGAGATATCCGAAATTGAATTCGAGATA
>KN883808.1:103244-115867 GCA_000934455.1 Apostichopus parvimensis
ACTTTTGACGAAGCACAATTTAAATAGATCGTTTTTGCTGTAAACAACTAACAGTAACACTAAACCGCGATATCCTAAGTTAGGCCATAGTACCTAGGCTTATATCACACAAACACTTTGCGAGAAAAAATGGCGAGTAAATTTAACGTTTTGGCGAGTAGAATTTTAGACTCGGTCGCCAGTTGGCGAGTAGTTTTAAAAATATTTGTCGAGGCCTGACTCGTACTCATGCTCTTGTACTCGTATTCATACTGTTGTACTCGTACTCTCGCTGTTGTACTCGTTCTCATACTGTTGTACTCGTACCCATACTGTTGTACTCGTTTTCATGCTGTTGTACTCGTATTCATACTGTTGTACTCGTACTCACGCTGTTGTACTCTTATCAATACTGTTGCACAGGCTCGTACCAATACTGTTGTACTCTTCCTACAAGTCTGCTATACACACCCTTTAAATGTGTAATTCCCTTGCGCACTGTTGAAAAAAAAAACCCCAATGTCATCTACCATTAGCCCTGCAGCACTCAATGAGCTTTCACTGGTCTCCATAGATAACATACATAACCCACACATGCCGTAGTTAATTATAACATACGCGACATTCATCACCTGACTTGATCTTAATCATTTGACGTAACGTCTCATTCATAAAAAGCAAATACTACGAGCGATGGGTCTACAACATATTTATACTTCACATAATCAAGTCAAGATTTATAACCAGTTTGATACATAACAAGAAGAGAGAAAAGAATGTATACGTTCTCTCCTTCAAATAGTTGAAATAAACCAGCTAGAGAACTTAAAAAATGACAAGTAACATAAATATAGCGTCTATAGCAGCCCCATGCTGTTTATGTTCAGTGTATGGAACATACGGACGGACGGTAGAAATGTCAAACAGCTGGGAATTCATCTGTCTGGCAGATTTCGTTTCTCACATTTGTGAATATTCATATATTTAGGTAATTCTATCAGTTTATTTCTATAGTACCGTACCGTACATTCTTCTATTGCACAATATATAACAACGATTCTAGAACACATATAGCAAAGTACATACGTAGCAAGTCTATCAGCAGCTGAGAACTGAACAACATGACAGACTGCACTCACACAGTGATGGTAATGAATATTCATATCTTAGCGTAATTCTATTGGATGAATTCTAGTATATTCTTCCATGCACATGATATGCGAACGATGCTAGAACACATAGTACATAGCAAGTCTGTCAACAGCTGAGAGCGCATTTGCCTGATTGATTGTATTTCACACTGATGAAGTTTATGAATATTCACATATCAGAGTAATTCTATCAGTTCTTTTCTAGTACATGTATGTTCGTCCGTGCTGCGCAAGCGTGAGATGAGAAGAATGATTCTAGAACACAAAGTGCAGTATAGGCCTTCATAGCAATATGTCAACAGCTGAGAACTGAGCAGTGTGCCGGACAGATTACATTGTACACCAATGAATATTCATAGACCCATGTAAGTGTAATTCCACACCTTATTATCACAGATTCGCATATTACAACTTACAAGAGAATAACGGAAAGAAAATACCTTTCCATGAACGAATGAACGTATATCCTTCACAAACAATGGATATTTGCGAGCGGAAATCTTCATGGGTGATGGGGTGAATTCTATATCAGTTCATTTCTAGCATATTATTCAACGACGCATGCGTATAGGATTGCAACGATTCTGGAACATACACTAGTATTACATACAAGTTAAGGTTTCATATTAAGTTGATTTAGTTCATTGAGATCATACCTAACGACAACAATACACCAAGACCTTTCCGTTGAATGAGAGCGTTTTCATTTACTGTTGCTTCCTCCTTTCATCTTTGTTGTTTGTTTTGTTGTTTGTATTCTAATGTCCTTTGGTGAAGCATTGTCACCTTTCTTTTCATAAATAACGTTTTTCAGTCAAGTTGATGTCATGAAGATATGCATAACATAATGTATTGTGTCCCACGCTTCTTACATCTTATCAAACGAATATACAACCCTAACACAGGCGTCAAATGAGAAAGTTTGTGAGGAATTACTTTACAGATTAAGGAGACGGGGAAGGCGGGGGGGGGGGGGGTGTTGCATAAAATATTTAATCCACTCCAAATAACTTGGCTATGCAGTCACAAGTCAAAGCCATAGATCTGTGAAAATAAACAAGACTATATGCATATTATTATTATATCGTACACGTGGGAGTCATACCACTAATAAACGACGCATGTATATCAACGTCGTATATTCCACAACTTTACCGAGTATATGCCGGTTAAAAACGATTGCCGCAAAAAAAAAATACAATTTCAGATCCTCAAGGATGGCTGTTTTAATGAAAGAATGAAAAAATGGAGCTAAATTGCGGCTCAAAGTGAATTGTTTTGGGTCGAATCGCCAGCTTTTCCAACACTACCGAGTATTGCTTAAGTAGATTAACAATTACTCTAAAAAACTCTCCAAATTTTTTTATTTTTTGGCTTTACCAAGTGACCATGAATCGAGGAAGTGATTAATTAATCAATCTGTTCTTTGATTCGGAAATTGGCGTCACCCAGACACTTTTACATTTATATTAATATTATTAATATAAAGTACATACTAACTAATGAGTTGTTTCGCTTTAGTATTGATAGAGTAAATCACACGCAATCAATCTGTTTTAAAACTTCAAAGTTAATTGCGTTCCTAAAAATAATACTTCAGCTGAAGTAACCGCAAGCATTCTTTGAGAATATTATCTTCGATAAATAAATGCATGAACAGTCGCCCACCTTCTTACGTTTCAAAAATTGTCCTTTTCAATTTATCCAGGGTCATTTTGAGGCACATTTAAACTATTATATATAGGTCTGTAGTTATATAGGTCTAAACGCAATGTTATGCTAATAACTACTTGTATTTTGATGTGTGGTTTAACCTGGGGGGGGGGGGGGGAGAGATACACCCCACCCACCTCACCCCATAAGCCTGATCCGCACCTGATCTTCTAATCTTCTTTAGGTGGTGGGATTATAACATAAACCGTACAGTAGTGTATACCACAAAGATCTCGTTAAAACCGTTCACCAGATATGTTTTATTAGCATTTCAATCAGTTGAAGATGAGGTTTCTAGATTAGACCTTTATTTCCATTGCTTCAGCAATCTTCTAATCTGAAGTATGTTTATATATAGTCTGACATGCCATTCTTTACTGCACATATAAACTGCACTTTGCAACGCAGTCCTTGTAATTTAAAAACCACATCATATATTCCAAACACGGGGTCTTCGAAAGAGCCATGAAGGGTCGGGTACAGGCAAAATACTCACACCTGGCCTCCATTTTGAAGTCTTCATGTTTCCAAATATACATTTTGAAATGAGAATACACTTCTCTTCATCTGCGGGACCCTTATTAACCCCGGGTTGTAGACCCCTGAACAACCCCCTCCTCCAATTCCCTTCCCGCAGATATGTCTAGACCAGGGGTGGGCAACCTACGGCCTTTAAGCCTTGACTAATCTAAGTCTTATTTCTCGGAAAATAAAATTACTTTAGGAATTTCTGACCGAGGTGTGACTATAGGCTAATACAGTTTTCAACAAAAAATAAATAAATAAATAACCAGGTAACATAGAGGTAAACGCAGTTGATTGTTGGTAACGTTCCCCAACCCACCCCCCCCCCCTTCCCCACCGCAAACAAATAGAAAACTGCATGATTGTCTTAAAAAAATTGGGATTTATTCCAGAATTTGCATATAGAGTCAAACAATTCACACATTCCGTGTCCCTGACTGTAGTGGCTACAATCCCCTAGAAGTTATAAGTTCTGTAACATTGTTTCAAAAGTTGTAAAATATAGCACAAGTTTGCATCTATAAGCGGCACCCTCCATTTAACCCAAAATTTTTCAAAGCGGACTCGACATCCCTTTCCTTAGACCCTTATATATATATATTTATCAATAAATTTAAATCATCCACAGAAGATGACCTTGTGGTCATCTTCTTGTATTTGACCTTGTGGATTGGAATCACTAGTATTGAAAGCAAGCAAGCAATACACTAAATGAAGGCAAACATTTTGCAAATTATTGTTTTGGTTTTAATTGTTTCTCTGTTTCTATATGCTTGTTTGTTTACTTCATTGTTTGTTTTTATGTTTTTCGATCATGACTGAAGTGAATTTGCCACGAAAAAAATCATGTCAAGATGAAAATTTTAATAATGTCTGTGTATAGTTGAGAGAGCACTCCGTACCCACGGAGAGGACGAGTTTAACACCTGAAGATGATTTTAATTACGGCAAGACGGTAAATTCATGAATACTTAATGTCGTTTCCTAGAAGAAATAATCGGAATGGCTGGTGAATTGAAGGTTCACATTAAACATGACATGTGATTGATAGTTGTTTAAATATAAAATATGCACTCAATGGGAAATGTCAAAAGTAGTGCAACATTATTTGTTTATTATTTATTATTAGTTTCATTATATATTCGTTCCTGGTATATAGGAAACGAGTTTTTATGGACCAAAGGCAAAATCCACCAAGGTGTTCTTACAAAGATTGACACGGGGTTTACTTCCCAGTCAGTATAATCTACTGTGCAACTTGCATTAGATAAAGTAAACCTTATCCCTCAGTGCGAAACGCAAATGCACATGAAATGAATATGCATGTAGTAAAATTGGTTTTAGTTCGTAACGTTTGTGTCGTCAACATACATCTGTTTGATCTCTCGTTTACAAAGTGACTAATATACTAAAAATACTAACAATAATAATCAACCTCAGTTATTTTTATGACGCAAAGACGACCACAAATGTGGGAGAAACCCTCAAGGGTTTATGGATTACAACTTACGCATCGGGTGGCTTCCAATTCAACATTTTAACTCAAATTTGGAATATTTTCAATTTAGAAAGTCATTTCAGATGTGAAAACCGTTCATTGCTCTTGGATGCAAATCCCACTTTACTATGACCCGGCCGGGTATCGAACCCGGAATCTCCCGATTGCTAAGCCTCGTTGCTTCAAATGCTACCGCCTTTATCCACTAGGCCACATCACCGGTATAATATATTCAGCACAAGTCAAAGCACTTCCCTACCACGTAACTAACTGTATGCCTAACCTAATTTGCATAATTACAAACCACTAGTCAAAAATTGTTATTTGGTCAAGAGACAATGCTATATAGTGACATGCACCTAAAAAAACTTCACAAGCGTTGCCATGGACTACTGAACTCCGGATTCGTGTAGAGGATATGATGGCGTATACATAATAATGGTGGTACAGTAAAAAAAAAAACTATACAACAAAACTAGGCTTCATATCTCCTTTACTATTTCCATGATAATTATTAATGGTATAGAGTCGAGGTCTTTTCTGCAGTCTAATTCAACAACAATTTTCTCTCCTTTTTACTATAAATGGCGCCGGAGGAACACAAAAGGACCGAGTCCGTATAACCAAACGAGATGTGAGTTGAAAGTTTATATTAAAACAACGAATCAATGCATGGAACTTCTTTTATCCCAAACGCCCAACCCTCCCCCGCCCCCATCCCCAACTCCCCTGCACCCTCGATACAAAAAGTGTACGAAATTCCTGTTTGATATGTCTCTCCTTGTGTGTTACCTTTGTAGTTCAGTTGCTTGCTATTCATTTGACTGGGGCGTCGCTCAGGTCCGAGTGTTTTCTTTTTTGGCATGGGCTGAGGGTAGAGCATTTCAGCCCTATCCCCCCCCCCCCCCCCGCCCATTTGACTCACCATAAGCTGTCAATGTAAGAACCCTTAAAAACAAACTCTACTAAAACTGATATTTGAACACACTGCGTAAAGACAAAGGCACCAATGCCAGTAACTTTTCTTTGTGTGTTAATATCACCCTGCTATATATATAGCCTATACATACAACATCGTCCTATACGTCGCTATGCATGTCCGTATAACTACATAATTACATACATTGGCGTATAAATTAACTTCCTTAATAAACATAGCTACGCGACTAGCATTGTAATCTACGGTAAGAAATTTAATTACATCCAATGATTAATTCTACTGACTTATACCGATCATAAGTCACAACAGCTTATGGTAATACAGTGGGTTAAAAAAGTAAAAAACAACGAATACATACACATGGATTACTTACCAGCAATTATTGCGCCCCACCAGATAAGCCGTATAACAAGGCCTATTAATGACATTACTAAAGTTGGCGAATATCTTAGTTAACTGTCCGAAGCTTTTGAACAAAGCCGAATTATAGTCGGTCAGTGGTGATTAGTCATAATCAAAACCGTTAAGTTGATGTTGATGTTGAATATAACATGGAGGAGAGGGAGGGGGGGGGGATTTATTTGCATATCTTGGGGCCGGACCGGTATAGGAATCAACTTGATAACCGTGAGAAAATTGTATTGGCCGTGTGACAGTGTAAAACCGTTATTCGGTTGCCAATGCTCCTTTCTGCAACCAATCATGGAGGTAAAACCTCCATGAACCAATTAAGACTGGCGAAAATACAAATGGTGAATAAATGTAATTAGAATCGGTTATTTCCGTTTTTTTATGATTTTGTTTCAAACTCGAAAAAGAAAAGACAAATGGGTATAGATGTGGTCATCGTAACAATGACCATGCCCCCCTCATGTTCTTAAATAGGAACACCATCCACCCTCCTCGCCTCCGCTCCCGTCACCTCCGTCTTCACATGTGTGACGTTCTCATTCCAACCACTATACTTCACTATTGTCAGACACAAAGTCCATTAGATTGCATTATTACAGGCGGTTGCACTGCTACTTCTATATTTACCAAAACATACCGCCGATTAACCTACAAATATCCGGAATAAGATAACATTTATGTATCTATGTTTAGCAGTACAAATAAACAGTATAACTTGCAATGGATGATTTACAGAATGCGCATGCGCGCTATGTTGTTCAAGTGCCCTCACATTTCTATTATTGTATGCAGCATGCTGTACCACGCGCAAAAGTATGACGTCACTAACGCGTGATGACATTGGCCGAACATCTTTAAACAGCAATTGTGTGAGGGAGGGAGGGGGGTTCACTCCGCTTTAAGAATTATTCCAAGCAGCGTACACGACAATGTGTGTAGCAAAAACAAAACATATTTCTAATCTCTTGTTAATAGTTCCGATGGCTTCATTCAGCTAAACGAATTACTTGATAAAGCATATAACAACATTAACATTTACATTATCAATACAACGTGTTCTATGCTACTTTAAAACAGCCTTCATGGTTTTAATTAGCTTCTCGAATCACGAAGCAGCATTTACACAATCTTTGACAGTACCAAACGGGAACCTTTTCATCTACTCCTTCAAAACATTTTTTTTTTTAGTTTGGTCGAAAATTTCTGGCAAAGCTTTCTTTTTTCTTCTTATTTCGAGGGAAAAAATAACTATTTTAGGCACAATAAGACAAGACACGTAATTCCTCTGTAGACTTCTTTTACCAAAGCATAGTTAATAAGGATATGTCAGAGGTGATTCCAATCACGGAGCGTAATAAGTGCTATGTTCTAGTACGGGTTCTATGTATATTTCGTCGCTCAGACACATATATTCATATTAGTATTAATCAACATACAAACAGCAAAATAGCTATTTTCGAAATACTGGGCCTTTTCCGTCATCCGCATTGGAATCAAAGAATAGATCACGAATCAAGAGTGAACAAAAAATTGCGTTGTCATGGGGATCGAAGTATTGAAATGTGACCGACAATACTGCAATGAGGATCCCTTTAAAAAAAACTCTTTCAGGTCCAAAGAAATACTTTTATATGTGGTAGACTATTAAACTACACTGCTATAACTCCATAACAATATTTCTACACAATACTTCAATTTTTTGAGAAATGACCCTTTTAAACAAGTGAAGTTCACCAATTGAAAGCGACTGTGCTGTTTACTCTAAAATTGTGAATATCTTGAAAACCTCAATAGCTATATAGAAAGATTACTACATCATCCAAGTTTGTATTCTTGGACTGTGACATATCATGGCTAAAACACTGCAATGAGGGGGTCCCTTTAAATGATCGCTTCAGGTTAAACTGTAACTTTTCATACTTCGTAGACTATTAAACTTAGTACACTGCTATAACTTCATAAATGAAAACACTATACGACACTCAGTCAGTTTTTAGAAATTACCCTTTTAAAACAAGTGAAGTTCATCAATTAAAGCGACTGGGCTGTTTAGTCTAAATTTGTGAATATCTTGAAAACCTCAATAGCTATATAGAAAGATAACTATACATCATCCAAATTTGTATTCTTCGACTGTGACATATATCAAGGCTAAAATAACGACCTACTAAAGTCGACACGCTTTTACAGTATCATATATGGATTCGTTTAACTACACGCCATATACACCATTGATTCACATATCAAACCAAATTTATATATTTTTCTAAATCCTTTGAATTGGTATTTCGGTGTTCTATTCAGCTCCACCAACCATGCTTACTTCATCACAACGGAGATAGTTTGAAGTAAAGTATAAAAGCACCGTTTGTTGTTCATTGGGCCGTATCAAACGAAATATGCGAAGAATTGCAATGTCATTCGAAAACTCACAGACTTATCATCGCTCAAATCGTGCTATAACACGCGTTTTGAAACGTTTAAGATATCAGTTATATAAATGAACCTAGTAGTACGCTCTGGTTGTGAGTAAGTTCACGTTACATAGCCCCCCCCCCTACCCCTCTCCCATTGCCCTCTCCTTTACCAAAGAGGTATATATATATATATATCTGTCCATGCAATTAGATGCCAGTAACAGATCTTCTAAGATGTTATCTCCTTCCACTACGAAGATATATAGTTTATATCGTCAATGTTCAACTTGTATAGATATTAAAAGAATGTTGCGGTTTTCAATGTAAGCGAAAGACATTGTTTGTTTTTAGTGTTCTCTATGCTTACATGAAGTATGTTCTGTATGAATTGTGAACGGTATGACTACGAGTCAAAGAGAAGTATGTTCGTCGGCAGTCATGTTTATAATAATGACGCCTGAACATTCCAACATATATATGTTCACAGCGGTAAATGGCATAGAACATGTTGTCACCAACAATAACATAGATGATATACACGTGATAATCCTGTACAAAGAGTCTCACGGCCAATTTATTGTCTTTGTGACTCTCCAGTCTGTTCCAAATATTTCGCCGAGCCCATTTCTTGATATCTTCCTTTTGCAATCAGTTTATTACGAAAAACGACAAAACAATTATTTCCATCCCATATTTTTTCCGGGCTCCCTTTATTGACACCCCCCCCCCCCTCTGGTCGAGACTGCTCTGTTCTTTCTCCATGTTCTTTGTTGGTATATGTTGGATATTTCTCTTTCATTCTTCTTCGCCTTCTGTGATATTCCGATAGCAGGCAGTGTGTCACTTATGTGAGTAGGAAACCCCATCTTGATATCTTGTTCCTAACTCTTAGATAGCGTTTGGTTGTTTGAAAGTTTTCAAATAGTTTGGACTCATATAAACGCCCTCAGTAAATCAAAGTCACATGCCCCCTTGAAAATTGAGCCCCCCCCCCCTCCCCCATCTCAAATTGCCCCGACCCTCAACCAGACTGAACCATAATTAATCATCATCATTAACTGACACAAACAAGTGTTTTGTGGTGAAGAGCCAAAACAAGTGATAAAGTCTGTCGTGTACAGATGTTATGTTCTTAAACATATCAGACGCTGCGTAGTTAATAAATAATTATCAGAGATTTTTCTTACCTTTAGTGTAGATCGATCAATAAACAAAATAATTCCTTATCTTACTTATCTGAAACTGTGGTTATATATTCTAGTCGCTTATCGCTACACCAAATTTGTGGTCAACAGATAAAAAAAATTATATAAATTATAGGTAAACATCTTCGGTATATATATATACGCAATGAAATGGCTTGTTTTATAAGCAGTGTTCAGACGTTATATCAGGGAACATATATACAACAGCCAACAAAGTTTTATCGGCATGTATGGTGAATAGTGGATACCACTGGTGCCTTTCGACGAAGATAAAACATTCTCGTTTAATTTAGAGCGATGTTATAGCAGTGGGTCCCTGGGACAACTATATCAATAGGTCCCCTTTAATAAGTTCCCATATTTCCATTTCATGTTATGAAAATGAGAATATTTATCGTGGCCTCCTAATTGACCCCGGGACCGGAGCTATTGTCCCCACCCCCCCCCCACCCCAAATACGCTTCCCCTACCCGAACCATAATGGGATAACTTTCGGTATTGAAGGAACACCACTATATCATCGGAGGGCAACAAGTCTTATCTTAATATACTTTCATATCGTGGTTTACATGGTAGTATACTTGTTATATCCCCACTCCAACCCCCCCCCCCCATCTCTCTTCACCCTTCTATATAGTATGTTTTTGTACTGTCATATTTTAATTGTATGTCTCTTCTCCAAGAACATATAATATAACATATTGTAAGTTTTGTTCATCACATAAACCACATACAGGTTCTCTGCAGTCGGCGACCTTCTAATTTCTTTTCTTTTTTCCCATTGAATTCCTCAAATTGCTATTAAATCGAACCATTACTTTGCTTCTTTTCTTTGACTAAAAACCCGTTGTTATAACTTACGCATATATTCACTTTTTCGTCAGACTTGTGTACACAATAATTATTGTCTGCCACAGCTGTTGCATGCATGCCTCCTTGTTCGAGTCAATGTCCACACCCCCGTCGCCATAATAGATTAGCCTATTTAATCTATTGTTGCTTCTTTTGATTCGGGTATGTGGGTGATAATGCAAACGGAGGTGGGAACTACAACAGCTGATATAATCCTGATTGTTGAGGTACGCTGACGCGAGTATATCGTACGTCTATATCTACTATACATTATAGTGTATACGTTAAGGATATCTTCTTTATTTCGCAACTTCTGTTATCTGCAGTACCAACGAATACAGTGATAAGCCGCTCGTGTTTTTTTTATTTAAAGTAAAGAATCTTCCTTTGGCCAAGTATACTATTGTGTTGTAATCTCTTAGATAAGGTAGTTACTCTCTTAATGAGCAACCCTAGAGTGTTAACACCCCGTGAACACTCAGCTTTTGTACTATATCGTAAAATGTGTACAGTTTATTTCGTAGAGATTTCAGATTGAAAAAGCAGATGTTAACACCAATTATCTCCATATCAAATAAATGGATGCAAAATTAAGCATAAAAATAAAATAGCAAAATGAATAAAACTGACCTTGTTCACACAGTGGCTTTTCGAAGAAGTTGCGCAGCTGGTAGAAGTTAGGTTTGGAATATACTTTTTCATCGTAACAACTTTTCAATCATATTTTCATCTGCAGGACAGAAAGAAAAATACATAGAAGCTACTTAGTCATTCGTTGACTGAGAACCCCTTCTCACCCCCACCCCCTCCTCCCTCTCAAAGCTTGTGAGGACTATCTATGACAACCTGTAGTGTCTGTTCGACCGACGAGCCTAATCAGAGAAGTGGAAGTTAGGGAGGGTGCATTACCGTAAACAGAAGTTGCATCCTTTTCGTGATTTCGTGAGATATAGAATTGCCTCAATTAAGCTGTATTATGTTGACCTGCCTCTTCTATTGAACCCCTCCACTTTATCCGGCTTATCCGACTCCACCTATAATCCTCCCAAATTCAGACATTTGTTTTTATTTGAAACTGTATTTTCAGAATACTGTGAAAAAAGAAAAACATTGTCTCTAAACTTGTGTATGTATGTGTGTGCATGTGTGTATTTTCTGCTTCATGAAGTTATCTGTATACGTATCTACTTCAATCTTGACTTACCAGTACACCTACAAGTTTGGTTTTCCTACTTTTGTTGTTCATGGAAACATTTGGCGTTCCTTAATATGAGTAACCAGTTCTTATGTCAAATTCCCTAGACCAGGGAGCTACCCATATAAGATGGTAGTTCTCTTCCATTGACATAAGTTGCATCGAACGAAGAAGCCTCGTAGATATATTCAATTTCACTAAATCAGAGATGTTATCAAACGTCGTTTCGTTTTTCACAAGCTCATTTTGGCGGGAAAAGTAAATTGAGGGCGCTCTATAACAACGCTTTTACCCGTACTATATATGTTCATTTTTTAGAATTTCAACTTTAAACTATCATTACACTCGTTCACTCTCTGTTTTAATTATTACTTCTTTTTGTGATGAACTCATAAGCTATACGAGCAACGATGACCAAATACGATTTTATTCCCGTAGAGGTGTTGGTGGTTTGATGTTAAAGGTGTGGTGCCTTGCTGGTGTTGAATACTCAAAAAGAAAGTTGCATCTACTTGGTTGTCTGTTCGTATTGTGTGTGTGTGTGTGTTATTTGGCCCACACGACCCCATCGCATGACTCCACCCCTCAGAATCTATATTAAGAATACATGTAAGGTTATATTGTACTATGGACGTATAGTGTTGAAATGAACGTACTCGATCTCCATTGAAAAGCTTCGGGTACTGAAGGCGTTTGGGAATATCCAGCTACTCACCGGAAACGTAGGTTTTGCCACC
>KN883809.1:67969-78643 GCA_000934455.1 Apostichopus parvimensis
CAACTTCGTGACAATCGTAGGATGATAGTCCTGATCATTGCTAGAAGTTGGCAGGGTCCTTCACAAAATTGCTGGCTTTACGGTATGGAATGCCGATGCACTTGTCGTGTACAGATACGCAGTGACGATGAATTTATGTTGTTGAAAAAGTATAGAATGCAGTATTAAAGGTTCTTGTCTCTGAAGACTAGACAACACTTTATAGAACATTCCTGTCTCCATCACCATTATAATAGGTCAGTAATGCTGTTTGTAACCGTGGGAAATACTTTACAAAACAGGTCAAGGCAAGCTATATATGAAACCAATTCACAATATTCTGTAGCAAGAACGATGTACAGGCCGTCACGCTTCAAACACGAAGGCACTATTTCTCCAAGATATATTTAATTTTTTGGCCTTGTCGGGTCTTTTGCAACTTATCCTGTTGCTTCACAAGTTGTCAATAAAGTACAAACTATTTTCATACGGGTGGTTCTCCATAACAGTCGGGTGATGTAAGATTTATGTGTGCTATTCACCAAACTCTCCATTGTATAATCATTTGTCCATAATCTTGTGATTATGGTATCTGTAACTCAAGAGATAGACAGATACTGCACTGCTCTGGCTGTTAATTAGTATTTTTAGTATTTTACCTCGAGTGACAGTAAGCCTGCTCCACACTGCCACTTTTGAATATGCCCTGACTCAACTGGACAACTATGGACAACTGGACAACTATGACTCAACTGGACAATCGTGAGCTGGGTTTTGATAGTAGTGAAGACCAATGCTCTTACAAATGACCTCCGTACACTGATGGACTGATGAATACGCACACCACAACTGTTTTCTGTTAACGTCTGGTTCGTATTTAGGGACACAAGTAAATTGAATTCCTGTGATTGGTTGAATTTCTTTAAAGTGGGCAGTTTTAGTTGTGAAATGCTGCTCACTGCAAATGCTTAGAGAAAGTGGTACATGTCGAGTTTCCCTGACTGAAGAAGACTAAAACTGGTAAAATCTTGATTAGTTGTGGTCTAAAGTACCCAGGCACACTTCCCAACAGTGCAAGATATTAAACATTACAACTGTCCATTTGAGTCTGATGTGCAACACATTTTAGAAGAGTAAATACATTAATCTGAGTATCTGACTATCATGAAACTTATGGCTCAAGACTTGTGTGAGTTTTAAGGAAAAACTTGTTGAATACATGACAAAGTATTCCAAGATTTATCACAAAAGGCTAAGAATACAATATTATTCCCTTTGTAGAGGAAAGAGAATGTACCAGAAAATACAACTTATTTTGTTATTGTCAGCAGGAAAGAAACAAATTCCAAAATTTCAACAAAATTATTTTGTACCTTTAAAAAAAAAAAAATATGTTAAGTGTCAAACATAAAAATAAAATACTTTAATTTATCTTTTTTTGTAAGCCTTGTCTTCCTAAAACTAAGACCAAAGTATTAAAAAAAAAATTGCAGAAATGCATAATCCCTAAATTGGACATTCCCATTAATAGTAAACATTCCATCTTTCCATACAAATTAATGACATTTTTTTATTCTTTTGAATCATTTTTAGCTAATATTTTTGATTTGATTTTTTGTGGTACATGTGATTGATGGTAGTATGCAACTGTGGTGTATATGTATTTGCAATTGTTAATCGAAAAGGGTTTTGGACAGCTGATCGGGTTTACAGAAAAATTATGTAATTTTTTTTATATAGAAATCAGAAAATATTTTCGTATCAATAGGTCAGTACTGTGTTCTTTTATATGCAGGAGATAGGTTTATATGTGCAATCTGTTCTTTACATTTACCCTCTTCCCTTTAATATCATTTTTCTTTTTCACTCTAGATTAAATGTTACGTTATTTCTTTGGTCTCCTATGTCTGTTATTTATAGAAGCTGCCCAAATCTGTTAGTTTTTCTTCGTGAAGTGAAAATGTTTTCCTTTGCTTTACTAATCATGACTGTATACACCTCTTTATTTTCTTTGAAAAAAAGAAAGAAACATTTTTAACTGTTTCTTTCAAATGAAAATGCTTTCCTATTTTGGTCGTTGATAACAAGGTGTTGTAGAGGTTGACATTTTGTGAGAAAGTTGCTTTTCCAGTAGAATTGATATTTTTTGTTGTCATTAACTGTCAAGCAATGTTAACGTTCCTGTCTTATCGTCTCCTAGGGTGTTACAAGCCAAATAGAAGGGCAACAGGGTTTAATCAACCCCAAATTCACCCAAAATTGCTGAACAACTGGACGTTTTGAGCAAGGTTGATGATGGTATATAGGTCCAATAGATTCATTCCCTTTCAAAAAGTGTGCTGACAAAATAATAATATAAATTCCAGGAAAGTATTAAATCTATTGAAAAGGTGGTAAACCTTATTTGACGATACTTAAATGTTCGTTTTTTTTACTGGAAGAGGAGGAGACAGAGGGGTGGGGGAGTTGTTTGGAATAAGAAGATGCCATCTTGGCAGTGTTTCATTTTGAGCCATTGCAATGTAGATGATGCTGCAAATGCCTTTGCTGGTGACTGAATAAGGGAAGTTTGAAGGGTAACCTTATGGTATTAACTTAGCTTAACTTGCTGTAAAGATGGAAATCGACTAATAGTATTACTTTCTTCTTTTGCTCAAATTCTTGTTCAAATTCTTGCTCAAATTTGTGTTCTTCTTTATAATCACTCTATTGATCAATCAATAATTTTGTAGTTGTTATGTTGAATTATGGCCTTCATTTCTTGTTTACAACAGCAATAAAAATTGATATAACTAGGAATTAGCAATTCAAAATAATTTTATCAGCAGGATTTCTCACTCGAAAAGTTTTGTTTATATTGTAATGCTGAAATTGTGTTTTCTTTTTTTATATGCATAATGTGTAGATTCCAACATTGGACACAAGTATGTTACTTGTTATTATTCTCAGTATTAGTTATCTTCTTCAAAATGAACCTTTACTTTAATCATACCATATTTAATGCCCTAAATTATGCCGTTTGAAATTATTAAGGGTGAAATTTCCTGGAGGATCACTGCCTCCTAGGAAATACCTTTGACAACGTCTAGTCATTTTTAGCGATGCTAACATTTTGGGGCCAACACTGATGATCTTTCAAATTCCATTTCAGGAAGAGAGACTGCTCATTTTGGGTATATTGCGCGGTAACCCATTAAAGTACAGTTTTACATAAACTATTAACGACAATAGTAACTGGTGGAAATTCCTCCAACGTTTGAAATCTATTCTTGTATCAAGTGTTGATAGGAAAATTAAATGATGCATCCGGTAGTTGTTGTTCTTCAATTTGCTTGGTGAAGTAAGGGAGAGTAGGGGCATGCTTGGTCAATAAATACATTCCATACAGAAGGCATAAGGTAGCAAATTCAAGCTACTGTACCAAATTCACATGTGATAATACTAGAGTCCTGTGCATGTTCAAAAGTGACTTGGTTGCATAGTGTCATAATACTAGATACTGTCATTCAATCCTAAGTAGTTCTGAGTTAGGGTTTTGGATAAGGGCCAAAATGTTGTTTAACAGTTTATATTATTGTGTATCATTCCTTTTTAACATTTTTGGTGGTAAAAACAAATTTGTTGGAATATCCCACCAACAGCCCACCGTGGTAATATATTTATATCCTCTAAATTCTTATTTAATCAAATATAAACATTGTATCATATTGAGATCGGTAAGATCGTCACAGCCGACAGGCTGAAAATTGTTGGACGAAATATATTCATTTTTTTTATAAATTTTTTTTTAAAGATATTGCAACTCCAACTAAAGCATGTTTAATATTTTATGTTAATAATTTCACTAACACACCAAGATGCATTGAAAGGCCAACAAATTTTAATGTTTCAATATGTAGATTCCTAAAGGAATGAAATCGTCCCAGTTGCTGCTAGGAAAAAAAAAGTTGTGCCAAATTAGACAAATGAGTGTATACAGTAAAGAAATTGAGCTATATGGTTCTTGAGGTAAGAGAAATCAAAGTATCTTGTTTTGACGAAATATATTTCATTATTATTTTTTTTAAATAGATATTACACCTCAAACAAAAGCATGTTTAATATTTAATATGTGAAGCTTAGAGAGATAGAGATAGATAGACACGGAGCTTGAGGTAAGAGAAGTCAAAGTATCTTGTGTTGACCAAATATATTCATTTTTTATTTTTAAAAAGATATTACAACTCAAACAAAAGCATGTTCAGTATTTTATGTTAATAATTTCACTCACACTCCAAGATGCATTGAAAGGTCATCATGTTTACGGCCAACATATTTTATTGTTTTAAAACGTTAATTCCTAAAGGAATCAAATGCTCTCAGTTGCTGCTAGACAAAAAGTTGTGCCAAGTTAGACAAATGAGTGTTACAGTGAAGAAATTGATCTATACGTAGCTTGAGGTAAAAGAAGTCAAAAAGCTAAATATCGGTTTAATCCAGTTCTAGCATACAATGGGGACAAATGTATACATGTTTCCCGAATGCTCTGGAAAACAGAGAAAAGCTTGGGAAACGAAAAACCTCATGAATTTTACTTTTGAAAAGTATGGAAAGTTCCTCATTGAAAATTTCTTTAATATCCAATACTGTATGACTCAATATGCAAGCAAGATTTTTAAGAACTTTAAAGTTCTTAAAATCTTAATGAAGAATTATATGGTTTAAATCATCCTGTGGTGAAAGTATATGGCTACAGACAGGTCATGTTTGGAGTTCATGGCTCACAAAAATTTAATGGAATGGTGTTTATCATAAATTTTGCAAGAGTTACAACTGTAAGTCTTACTGAATGGATAGCCTAACATTTGGTCATCATTAATGTGTAGGCTTCATAGTAAATTGTAAGACAAGTTTTGGTCTTGAAAATGTCTGAAATTTTATTTGTTTAAAAAACGTGGGAACCATATGAACATGACTTTTATGTTAGATTTACATCTCAGAATATCTGCTCTATTGTAGTTTCAAATTAAATTGTACTTGAATGCTCGATCTTAAGTTTTATTGTAATTTATTTGAAGGGTCAGTAGAGGTAGCGTTAGCTACAGCTAGAGCTGAACGGTAATAAGAACCGACTGTTGATTCGATGCAGTTTGACTGCATTCCCCCACCCTTTTATACACTCATAATATTCATGCTCTAGATGCTGGACGCACCCAATTGGGACAATATTTTCTATACTGTAGTGTTATGTCCCGCTTCAGAGCACTCGTATTGTCAGTACAAGCAGTATGAATATCATGTTGCTATCAGATCAAGGTTAGGAACTGTTTGTACTGACAATACCAAGGCTTTGAGAGCATGATATTGGAGTACAGTTTAGAGAGGTATTAGCATTAGGAAATTGTCCCAACTGGCTGCTGGACATTTAAGACAATTTACATACTATTTAACTGTAGTGGGCGACCATTTTGAAATTTCACTTGCCACATTGATTGAAAATACCAAAGACCGTCTATCATTGTATGGTAGTGAAGCATCATACTATGTGTATGCGAAGCGTTGTGAATTGTAAAATATCTTGGGAATACATGTTGAAAGTATACCACCTTAATCATTTTATTGCATTTGTTGTCGATTGGAAACCGTCACAATTTCTTTCATTTCAAAACCATTGGCAGTGAAACGATGCAGCCTTCTAGCAGTTATATAAGCATGAAGGATCCATTGAGTGATATCATGTTAGGTTTAGAAACAGTATGTCAGAATTGTTGCAACTGTTTCTGCCCAAAAAAATAAGGGCCAAAAAGTGTCAACACAATAAATTGTTTTTACTGCACAATCGAAAACAATACGAATGACTAATCTTTTTGTGTATTACAGATACAGTTTGTAATCCTACCAGTCGACATGTTACTATCTCAAGTAGCCCTTGGAAATGATGTTTAATACTGTACCATATAACAGCAACAAAAAGTTCCATTGCTGGTGTTTCAAGAGCTCACTGATTCTGTGTACCATTCATGGCAGTGTATTTTTTAACATTCTATCAAAATGGGCGACCTGCACCATTACTATGTAAACACTGTATGCCCTTTTATCTTGAAATCTGTTCAATGTATCGAGGAATTGTTAAGAATTAACACAAGCTGTTCTTAATATTTCTAGCGAAAATCTGTTAAAATTGGTGTTGTTAGTCTGGAAAATCACTTTGAATGCACCAGTTCGAAAGGTTGCTCAGGAGGATGCACTGGATTGTTGGTTGCACAGTGAATGTTTCTTCCAAGGTGCACTGGTCCATCATATTTAGGTAGTGTTGTTTACATAGTTTGTTGTAAACAATAAAACTGGGTACTTCAGAAAACATAAACCAGAATGTGTAGACCATCCGTTCCAACACTTTTGAAGGTGTTCTGAAAACCAGTTAAACTGTGTTTTTTTTAGTCATACGGAGTTTGGGCAAATTCCTTAAAAAAGGGAGTGGGTGGGGGGGGGAAGGGGGGAGAAGAGCTGGGATTGCTTGACATTCAAATTTAACATTTTGCTTTTTATGTTAACAGTGGAACAATTTGACAAATAACCATGAAAATAAGTATAGTGATGATGTGGTTATGCATTTTTTACACTTTTATTTGAAATAATTTGTTCATATTTCTATACTTGTAATATATGATCTCAACATACATTGCATTATTTTCAAAAATGTGCTCAATAAAATTGACTGTTAGCCAGTTTGACATCTTTGTGTGAAATTAATGTAAGTTTGATCACATACTGTATAGCACAATTTGGTAGCCTCTCATACTTTCATTCACATGGTGAAAGTACAGCATTATCTAAGTTACTAACACTAATAGCAAAGAGATGGTGGTGCAAAATCTGAAACGCTATGGGAAATTTGACTTAATATCTGAAGTAACCTATGAACTAGCTTTCATAGACACTCCATTGAAGCACTGTTCAGCAACCGGTAGTACTCGGTACATACCTTCTTTTGTAAACTTACTACAACATTTCCAATAATTTATGCTGTAGAACAAATTAATAAAGCAAGCCTACTGGCCAAGACCAAGGCAAAGAATACCTGGTAAAGAAAGATTTGGTAAATTTCATGCAAAGACCTTTTGAACTTTGACCTTGTGATCATCCTCATTATACTGACTTAAAAACTATTGTAAGGTCACTACAAATCCTCTTGGGGAATACCCATGTGCATCATTTCTAAGGACGTCAAAGTATATGACGCCAAATTACCTCTTGAATAAATGTCGTTTCAACGATTAACATTCCACAACACGCCAGAAGACCATGTCAATATAAATTTAGAAAACAAAATGGTGAATGTCCACACAAGCCTTTGACCCCTAGCATATCTGAACACCCAAATAGAAGTAAACATTTCTGTTAAAGTATTAAGCATTCCAATAATTACTTCAATTAACACCAAAGTGACTGTCAAACTGTCTCCAGTTTTGTTTCAAGAATAATGGTGTGGAGGGAACTGGCAGAGGTCAGTACCTGCTAAAAGGGTCCTTTTTGAAAGAGGGTGGGGGGGGGGGGTTGTTGATTGTTAGTAATCTCTTGGCTAAGTCATTCCTACAAACAACTATTTGGCATCACTCACCTGCTCCCACCAATTTTCTGCAGATGGTGCGGGGGGGGGGGGTGGCGAAAGTCAGTACCTGCTGAAAGGGCCCTTTTTGAAAGAGGGTGGGGGGGGGGTTTGTTGTTTGTTACTAATCTCTTGGCAGAGTCATTCCTACATATAACTATTTGGCATCACTCACCTGCTCCACCAATTTTCTGCAGATGATGCGGGGAGAGCTGGCGAAGGTCAATATCTGCTTATAGGGCACTTTTTTAGAGGAGGTGGGGGTTATTACTAATTTCTTGGCTAGGTCATTCCAATATACTATTAACTATTTGGCGTCACTCACCTGTTCCCACCAATCTTCTGTCAACCTATACCTCATATTTTTGTAGTTCATTGCATTTATCTTTTTTTGAAGAGAAACTTCATTGTACAGGTCCTCTACACATGGGTTCAGATCTTCAAACCCACCCATGTTGGCTAATTGTGTATTGTAAGCCCACTGCGTACCATCGAGAAAATGGTAGAATCTTTCGTGCTTCCCACTTTCCATCAATTTTTCAAATTTGATCCTTTCTTCTTCTTCCATTTCCTGCCTGGACGGGAGGACGAACGATCCCTCGAGTACTGCCAGAGCCAATCTTACCTGAGCTGCAAATTGTGGGAACGGGCAAACTTTATATGTTATCCCAATGAATGACATGGTAGGGTACACTATGTGCATTAGGTGCAGGTAAAGCTGCTTGATGTGTTTGTTATGAATGGTTAGTTGGCATTCCGGTGAGAGAAATGGAAACGAATAATCGTAACCGGTGCAAGCAATGATCGCATCCACCTCCTCCACTCTTCCATCTGCAAACTCAACCATTTTGTCCCTCTTAATTGCTTTAACTGTTTGAATTTGTTCCACGTTGTCGGGCAGCTTGGTGGTCATCGGAGCATTCCAATGACACAGAAAGACTTTCTTGGCAAAACTTGCTAAATCGACGGCGATATCCGTCCCTGAGTTTCCTGCACCGATCATCGCCACAATTTTGTCCTTGTAACCATCTGGTCGCCTGTAGTGGTGACTATGAATAAAGTCACCTTTAAATTTCTCCAGTCCCGGTATTGGTGGTGTGTACGGGACAGAGTAATGCCTGTAACGATAATCAAAATGCAAAAAGTAATATTCACAGATCTTGGTGATTTTTGCTACAATAACCAAGACTGCATTGGTTCATAGAGTCAGGTAATATGTCTCTTAATTCAGGTATTTTCATTTTCGCAGTACCCACATTGCAATTACACTCGATGTCTTCCAGTGTTTTCTGATCTATGCATTGGTTCATAGAGTCAGGTAATATATATGTCTCTTAATTCAAGTAATTTCATTTTTGCAGTACCCACATTGCGATTACACCCAATGTCTTCCAGTGTTTTCTGATCTACTGTATGCATTGGTTCATAGAGTCAGGTAATATATATGTCTCTTAATTCAAGTAATTTCATTTTGAAAAGCGCAAATGTCTGGTAATTATCCACAGTGAATGTCAATGAAGTACTACCAGACCCTCAATTCTCACGTACCAACGCAGGCTGCTGCTTGAAAACTTTTACTATGAAAGTATATCACTGCATCCACAGGAGTCTTGATGTTTGAGTGTGACGCTCTCACAGAATTCCTTTAAACCGATGTGACATTAATACAGCCTACACAATGCAACATAGTCTGTCTCTAAACAAGAATTCATATTTGATAGCGGGAGAGGTTACATTTTACGCAACCACCGGTGGCCAGCTGTAACTAAGTTTCCAATATACACAGTATTGAACTACATATTAAGCTGTATATCTCTGCTGTGACTGTAATTAAAAAACAATCTCTTGAGATTTGAATTTCTGTTAGCTAATGCTATATTGCCAAGGAAATATGAATTTGTACTTCAGTCATGTTTTAGTACATCATTCTTTACTAAACAAATAAAGGGCCAGCTTTCAATCACCGCTCTCAGAAATGAAATCATGCACAATTTTGTAATGAGTCTCTTCCAAAGGAAGGTTGAGTCCTAACCAGTAATTTTCCTGGCTCGAGTCAATTAATTTTTCCAATAAGGAAAGACTTTTGAGTCACTTAGAGTTTTGAAAATAGCATTATGTTTTGCCACTGGTCTACAGATTCTACCCAAGCTGCAAATTTGCTTTTAGGCAATAAAATTTTGTTCAAGGTCTATTCTTGCTAAAGAGCTTGACCAGAGCATGCAATCTCACACATTACAACCATATTGGTAACTAGGTTGTAAATAAATGAGATTTGCATGAAATGTACCAGTGGTCCTAGCGGGACAAGCCTGATCAAGCTGTGCGAAACACGGCTCCTGCAGGTTAGCAAAGAAAAATGAAAACAAACAACAGACTATTTAATTTTTTTTGTATTGGTAAGGGTAGCCAGACAAGCAAATATTCAGAACAGAAGCTTTAGTACTGAATTATTTAAATATATACTGGGAGGCTGCTCCAGACCTGGCAAACCCATCCTCCTGAGATGAGACCATTAGCTAAGAAAAAGGAAAAAATCCTTCCCTGTGGCTGGGCTGTTTCCTGGAAGAGAAATTTACCTTTGGCTTAAGGTATGCATATATAAACAACACTCTTAATTCACCCACAGGTCTGTAAGTATTACAAATGCCTGCATCTTCTCATCTTCAAATCTAACCATCATTTACATAGTATATATCTCTTTCTGTGAGACAAACTATGTAAATCAGGTACATCCACCAGCCGGTCAGATGTAAAATGCAATCTTACCCATTACAAACGATGACTGCATCAAACACATCGCTCTCCACCGGTCTGGATTTATCTAGCACGTTCTTGACCGTTATGATCCATCTTTCTCTGTCCGACTCCTCTTTCTTTATTGGTGTTACAGATTCCACAACAGTCCAAAACTATTGAAGAAAAGATATAGCCCAAACCATTTGAAATATCTAAAAATAAATTGACATAAGAACATGTTCTTAATCAGTGTCAGTGGGCTGGAAATAGTTGCAGTGGTTTAGAGACCAGTCACTAGATGTTGTATTATGACTTCCAGAAATGTTAATGGTACATAAATCTGGCGAGGGCGGCGTGTGGAGGTTAAGAGT
>KN883810.1:19177-52486 GCA_000934455.1 Apostichopus parvimensis
GCGGTATACTGCGCACCTTTCACGGACCGTATGGTACATGTAATAACCGCTGCATGTCTATATGATATGTACATAAACATGTTGAAAAATGTTGGATTTATATATATATATTCAATGAGAAATCGACTGAACGTAGATCTTATAAATAACAAAATAAGGTTTTCCAAGAACATTTTGACTGCGATGACATCCATACAACCATTTATAAAAACTGTGATTTATTTTCCAGCAAAATGAAAAGACATTTGGAAGTTATCTTCTAACAAACATAGCTGATAAACAAAATGTTAAATAGCAGTCTCGTTTCAACTGTGAGTGCGCAACATTGTCTGACTGTGACCGGCTCCCCCACCCCCCCCCTCTCCTGCCACCCTCTTCCTTTGAGCATTTGTTGACAATGACAGGTACGTCTCAAAGGACACCACTTTCCTATCAAACTCAAAATTTGCATTCTTTAATTTTTCACTTACTTTGGGATTGATGTGTACTCATCCCTCATTATGAAGTCCAGTCTAGGAGAAGCTGGCTTTTTCAGTTTTGGTAACTGGGGCAGGACATAAGTATCTTCCTGCACATGCCTCTCTTGCAAGGGCAGTCTGCTTGAAAACGAAGAATAAAAGCTAAACTAGCTCTCACTGTGCATCAATAAATCTGCCAAAATTGTTGGGCATGAAGCCACCAAAAATTATCAATTCTCCCCCATCCACAGCAAGGTTGGAACAATAGGTTATATTCATGAACATATAATATTCAGTTATCAATTTATAAATAAATTAAAGAGCTGCAGCAAAGGTTATATTAAATTGACACCTGTGCCTTATTTGTACCCCGTTATGTTGATATTCATGGAGTGGGAAGATGATGGGGCTATGAAGAAATAGGAGGGTGATTCCAATTCTAATGAATCATTACCATAGATCAAACTACAGTCCTTAATATGAATAGTTACATTATTCAGGCTTTCAAAACTAAACACCAATCTGATAAATTACATTGCCTTTACTTTAAATTTGTTAATAGCTGCCAGCATAGATAACGGCCGAAAATTATATCGAGATAAGGGCAAGCAGACCATCGGTCTTCAAGAACTGATTTTACCTCCTAAAAATTACCTAGGTAACAGGTTTACAAAAGCAAAGCTTAACTGTTGAACCATCAAAAATCCACCAGTTAACTCAAACTGTAACAAGAGAAACACACTATTTGGTTCTTGTTTTGACTACAGGGTACTTTCATTTTTCAGAGTGAAGGTAGGAGGGGTGAGTTCCCCTTGCCCTCCCCTAGGGAGGCACATGTCTGACAGGGACAGAGACACCACATCCACTGCATAAAACATAAGGTTCAGGGGTCAAATATTGTGAATTTCTTTATCTATTAGGTGTAATTGAAAATTCAATTCACCTTTCTTGACACTCCTGTTGGTCATCTTTCTTCATCACTTGCAGGTGATGTGGGACATTCTCCATCATGTGGTTCAAATCTTTCACTAAATGATCAAGTTCTTCATTCAGTTTCTGTGATAAAAAACAAAGAAGAAAGAAAAAAGAAAAAGAATACTAAAACAATAAAAAGGATAAACATGTAAAAAAATATACCGGGCACATTGTGTATGTCTATTTTTCCCCGACAATATTTAAAGAAAAGCACACATCAGTAAGAATGTTGAATATAAAAAAAATCCACTAAAAAGGACATTTGATCAGAAATCATTAAATATTAAGGCAATAAGTTGACTTGAAAAGAGAGGAAGAATATCGTCTAGAAAAGGATTCAAACCAGTGTAATCCTGTGCTATACCAACCCTGATCTATTCAGCTCTTAATTGGTGGGCAATGGTGGGTACATGCATATGCGTAGGAGGCGGGGAGGGCTAGGGGGGCTGCAGCCCCCCCAACCAAATATTTTTGTGAAAATTTGGCCAATATGCTGAGAATTTTTCAGGCACCTACTGAAAGAAAAAAAATTTGCAATGATATAGCTAAAGGAAATCAATAGTTCCAAAAAATTGTCCTTGGTAATTAAAATAAAGGTCTATGCTTGCCCTACTAATTTGCCATTACTAATTTAAAAGAGAGTTTTGACATAATTGGCCCTCCATGCCTTTTCTCCATCTACATAAGACATTTCGTTGTTTACATTAGCATCCCGCGGTATACTGCGCACCTTTCACGGACCGTATGGTACATGTAATAACCGCTGCATGTCTATATGATATGTACATAAACATGTTGAAAAATGTTGGTTTTATTTTTCGGGCAAGTCGTTACAGCCCCCCCCCCCAAATCAAATTGGGCCCCTACGCCTATGGGTATATGGCCATCTCGTTGCTGCAGCTGCCAGTCAGAAATAACAGAAATGGGGGTGAGGGTGGGGTGAATTAAGCTATGTTGCTTTTAGATAAATTAATTAATTAATAGATTAATCAAAAAACATTCACCGACCTGAGCTGTACTGAGCTCCTCTTTCTTAGTCTTGATGCACTTTCGTAGGCTCATCAAAATCAATTCCATTTCACAAAGGTCCTGATTTATAGAGGCCAACTGGTCCCTGCATTCTGTACCTCGTGTAGATGGATTCAGAGCTGTTGTATTTATTAAGAAAGTATCGGGAATGATATAATGATTTTAAGGAATAAATTAGTCAATATTTTGCAGGGAATAATTAAGTGAAAAAGCTTGGTTAAGACTTTGAAGGCTACGAACTTTGCCTCTTATAAACTACTATGGTTCTTTATAGTAAAACTGCTATTGATTTTTTCACTGGCATAACAGACTAGCAGTATTCCCATTTTGAGATACCGGATAAATTTTTCACTGTCCTGAGAAAAAAATTGTCATCTTCGATCACTCAGGTCATATACTCATATCCAGGGTAAATTTTGTCTAGTTTTCCCTGGGACAACAAGATCTTACTCTTTATCTTGGACCACTGGACAATGAACCATTACAAATTTGCCATGTCATCTCTAATACTGTTGTTTCTCTAGAAGACCGACAGTCCAATGCTTTCATTATGCATAGCTATTTCACTAAATATACATACTTTATAGTCCCTTTTTCCTTTAAACTGGCCTTTTCTCGAGGTCTAGAGCTTTATGAAAATCAAACCTGATTTTCCCCCATATTCCAGTGACCATTAGTTGAATATATTTTACTGTAGCACCATGAAAAGCACTGCTTTGTTTTGGGGTACAAGGGAGGAAATATATCACATACAGTACAAAATCTACCGTGAATTGGATGAACTACTACTTAGACTAAGACTTACCAACAGCAGCCAAGTCCATACATGTTGCTAAGCTCTCTAATTTACATCCAAAGTGATCGTCTAGTTCTTGGATTGTTTGGCAATGCATTTTTCTGTAAAGGAACATCAAATTATAAATGATAACCAACTAAGCTCAACAATATACACAGCCATAATGAACATTAATATATAGTTACGTATGTTATTGTTAGTACTATTGTATCAGTTGAGATGCAAAGTAGATTTTGCAGCGTTTACATGACTGGTCAGTTAGTTCAATCGGAAATGTGGATCTTGTAATCATATATTTAAGGACACATTTGCATTAGTTTACTATTATATATATTGAACCAGCCTCTGCTGTTTGGCTTGTAAAACTACTACTAGTTGAGTTGAGTAACACAGAGTAATTTTTGGAGATGTTTATTTTCATTTCGCTAAATCTTTCTGAGCCTAGCTATAGCAGTCTGGGGCACAGGCACTTTCATCGTTACAATAGGCCTACTATAAAATCGCACGTTGGTTACAACTGGTCAGTGTACGCTATACGTTTTTTTGTATCTAGGAAGTAGGGTAGATACAGGCTAGGCCAACGTTTGGGATCGCATGTAGGCTACTGCCTAGGCCTACTGTATGTTTAGATTTAACTAGGCCTAGGCCTAGTATTAGTAGCAGTTAGCCTATCGTTAGGTCATAAATGGTAAGTCTATCATAGTCAGGGCAGAATTGGGGGCCTGCATATCTTTCATGTACAAAAACCAAGACTGAAGCCTCACGTTAGAAAAATATAGGTCTATCTCTTACTGTTCAGCTTAGCCAAGGTCATTTGCTTCGGCTAACGTATGTTAGTAACACAACACATGCACACAACATAAGTTAGGTACGATTCAGTCTAGTAATTGTCAACTACTGTCATCATGTCGTATTTAAAATTGCCGGGAGTAAATAAAGAGGGCAGCATGTCAGAACAACATGCAAGAACAACATGCAAGAACAGCATGCAAGAAAAACATGCATATGGAACGCGAAAAGGGCAAACTTAGTTCGTTGTTTTAACTTATGTTGTCGCCATCGGCGCTGTTCAACTTTTGCGTTCCATACATACAAGGAGTTTTTCTTTCACATATAAGCCATTATTTGGTTTACGCGTGGTGCGGATGCCATGCACTGGCACATAAATGCACAACCGAAAATCCACTTACTGCCACACAGTGTGAAGAGCCGTCTCTAGGGCTCGGTATATTGTACTCAAATATTTGAAATTCTTACTGATTTCAATATATTCAGTTAGGAAAATAGTAACGAAAATTCGTCAGCCTGAGACGCATAACAATCGGTGTATACTTTTCAAAAGAATAAATTGAATACAGTGAGGAAAACGGAAAAGTTAATATAAAATCAAACAACAAATACAGTATGTAATACTATATTTGGAAAAGTAAAAAGCATGCCCCTTCAACCCCCTCCGCCTATCTCGCTAAAAAAAAACTTCATAAAAAAGTGTTTAGTGATAACATTCTTCACAAATTGATTCCTGTCTAGAAAGATTAATGCAGCTTCTCTATACTAATCTTGCCGAAGCTGGATGAGCTCATATTCAAGCCCAATTCAGAGAAACATATATAGTTTTTTTTTCTGGATATAAAATTCCTATATAAATTCAGATTGACAAGTGAAACTTTTTGACAATTCTCTGCTTTTCGGGGACAAACCACAAAACTATCTGAACTCTTCCCATCAAAAGGAATTATCCGTGCAATCCATCTAACTTGAAATGCCAATATATGAATGGTTTGCAATAAAGGTCACTTTCAGTTGAAAAGCAAAAGCCCACACAAATACATATATACAATATGGGAAAGGGTATATTTCAATAACAAAATGGGTACTTTTAATCAAGGAAAATGGCACCATTCAGCTAGCTGATATTACCTATAGCTATTTATTATTTATACAGTTTGTCTATCATAACGGAAATGAAAGGATAAGTGACACGTTTGTAACAAAGGGATCAAAACTCTCGTCATCCTGAAATTATCTTGTACCGATCTTCATGACTTCAAATCGATGTTGTCAGCTCTTTCACTAACAAAACTTAAATACTATGTATCCTGTTTCTTCTTTTCGAAAGTTCGACGATAATGTTACTGATGTATTCAGCTTGATTTGTTAACAACGTTTAACAACGTATAGCCTAATTAATAAAACCCAATCAGCCGGTCTTCCCTTGATAGAAAGATAATTCGTCATGGTCATGGGTGGAAGACTTACCTTTATCATCATAAATAGGCGCCGACGAGGGCGTAGCGAGGAATTTGCCAAGGAAGGGGCGAAGCTTGAAGCAAACAATCTAAGTTTCTCGGCCTTTTGTGTAGTATCTGTTCTCTTTCGAGGGAAATGGTGATGCACACCCGAAGATGATCACACAGTCACAGTCCCGATGCAAGGGGACTGGGGTTGAGAGCGGATCAGTCGTTCGATTTTCTTGCCCAGGTTCTTTCCTGTGCGACTTTTTCATAATAAGTATCATAGCGTAGCGCCATCATAAGTTGGCGCAAAGCGTAGAATAAAATTTTGGCCGAAAATGCTGCAGATCGCTGGAAATGGCACTTCCCATGCCTTGTAAGTTGCATCTTAGCATTTTCTATTTTGAAATTACTAGCGATATCATAAAAAAAAATTAAAAAAAATATGCTCAAGCGGTCGCCCCTTCGCCCCCCCCCCCCCCCCGCCTGGGCGCCGGATTCCCATGCACAATTTCTACAAGAAGGAAACAGTAAGACGTAACATAGTTCTATGTTATATGGATCAACGATTGATTGCATAAGATGTGCACTAATTTATCACCACTTTATAATTGTTCTCTCGCTATATACGCTCGGCAAGTTTCCCATTTATAATTTACCTTTGGCCTTTTTATTTGATGAGTAATATTCTTGGATGTTAATCGCGTGAGCTATAAACAGATTACCCCAGTCTTTCAATTTTCGTTTTGCTTTCTTTCTTTCTTGCACATTTTCCTGATACAGAAGAACATTCGGGCGGATGGATATAGATTCTGATAGGAGTATGTCACATTATCGCCTCGGAATTAATAACCAGTGAAGCAAAGAAAATAGTGAGGGCGCCCAATGACAAACAAACTCTGATGCATGTCGATTTAATCGGTACCGTTATACAAATGACAGGTGTAAGCCTGAGAATGGGACGATGTGCCTCTGCGTGATGATGTCATACTAAAGGACGTACAACCAAATTTAAGTGATGACGTCTGCAGTTTCATGGATTGTTTACTTGTCAGTCTATTTCAGGCATAGGTCATGAGCACTGTCACGTAAGAAAACGCCATTACCGCATTTACCAAATGGGCGAGGGCCACAGTCTACTGGGCTCCCAAAACTAGAAGGCCAATAAAAATGAAAGGGGGGGGGGTGGTGGGGGAGTTAAATCGACCTATCAGAACGTTTCACCAAATATCTTATTCTGTTCCTAACTATAGGTTGTAGCCAGACCTGACTGGGGTTGGCAGGAGTTGGGGTGGGTTTTCAGAAAATATGGGATAATGATAAAGCTCTTCGAAAGTGGTAATGCTAGTTTTGGTGTCTTATTGGAATACCATTCTTTTCAGAAATCGAGTGCTAAATGAGAGAAAAAATGTGAATTTTTTTCTACTACTTTATTATTAAAAAAGAGCAAAGAGTGAAATAACAGAAAACTTAACAAGTTTGTACAACTGTAGAAATTCTCATACCCAGTGCCTGAGTACCATTCGCATACCCAGTGCCTGAGTACCATCTTTCGTCTTCTATTTTTGTAGATTTTAGTTAAAATATGGAACTATATCATATCCAATGGCCTACTACCCAGCAAGCCTGAAATGATATGTGTACGTAATACGTTTACATGCATGATGTATCCTTTTACAAACTCGTATATGCACTCAGCTGACTTCAACTGCCCACGTATGATCATTTTACATACCAGTGACAATACTTAATTTCGACTATGTTTCTGTTTTAGAAATCCGAAGGTGAACATTGTTCCGGAAATTTTACAAAATTTACTCATAGTTATCCACATTGTACACTAAGTACCCTGCTTTATGTAGTATGACAAAGATACTATGATGTTGGAACATGTAATGCAATCAGTACATCATGAATTAAATGTGGAAAAAATCCAAAGATTTGTTTCAACAAAATAACTCAATTCTATATATACAAACGTTAAAAATGGTAAATTTTTTGTCTGAGAAAGATTGAGATGAGGCACAGAACCACCATAATGAAAGTCTTAGAAGATTAACTGATTTTAAATACATAGAGAAATATCCAGTAACTCAAGAGTAATGCTAAATATGTCATAAACATTTTGAATCAACTGATACGTAACGTACTATTGCAGTAACAGAGGACCCTGAAATTGCAAAAGCAGTTGCAGCCTCTTTGAAATGAAAAAGGTTTCGGCCATTTTGAAGTTTAATTATATTTATAATCTAGCTGAATGCACAGATCTAAATGTAATGTGACGCTTCTAAATGAAATAATTTGGGTTGTTTTTTTCTCACTTATATGTGTAATGTTCAGCATTAAAATCACTTAATTTATCAGTTTCAAACAAGAACCTGACCAATCAAACGCAATGACCCATACAGTAATCTATGTATGATAATAATTTCACATACAATATGTTTTAGTGCAGACTTCTCCCTTTAAATGTAATATGCCTCATTAATGACAAGTTTTCATCCTTTCATAGAAACTACTGCTGACCTGTGCAGTAAATGAATATTCATATCTTTAGTTGTAAGGTCATCCAGTTGGGGTATTCTTTTCTAGATAATGTGTTTTCATTTCATGCTTCATAGCACTTGTTTTGACAGTATGAGCAGTATGAATACCCTGTTTGCATTAGATAATGGTTCCTAACTGTTGATACTGTCGGTACAAGTGCTTTGAAGCATGACAGGAGAGAACAGTATAGAGTGGTATTAGCATTTACAAAATTGGTCCCATCTGGCTGGTAAGGTCTGTCAGTATATAATGCTGCATGTGTAATGGATAATCACTCCAGTATTATTAAAGCATTATTTCAGTTGTATGCAGCCCCTTTAAGGTGATTCTTCCCCCCTCCTCATTCATATGCCCCATCTCTCCAAGGAACCACAGATCAGCCTTTGTATTTATCCAATTAGAAGTGAAAAGTTAAGGGAAGGTATCTCTACCTGTTCCTTAAAGCTCTGATACTTTCTAAGAAAAGTCACCCAAGAAAGAGCCTGGGCAAGAAAAACCAAACAACTGATCCGTTCTCAACGCCAAACCCCTTGCATCGAGACTGTGACTGCCTGATCATCGTCAGCAGTGTATCTCAGTTCCTCAATGCTACATGCATGAATAAGTTTTCCTTGAAGTTCCTGCTAACAAGTCAACATCACAAATGCTCAACTTAAAGGTGGTAATACTTTCAAATACATGACGAAAATGTCAAGAGAATATCTTGTTGGATTTCTATCAAATTCTCAATTTTGTTCTCCACAAGACTTATCACACCTGCAGCTCAACGGATCTTTTTTCACCGGGCCAGACCGTCCCAAGAATGGACAGCTGACCTTCACTTTTATTCAATCACTGGTCACAAAAAGGGAGGCTTCTGGATTGCTTTGATAATACTATGAATTGAATAGCTTGAAGATTCTGTATCTGAATTTACATATCCACAGACAAATTTTTCGGGGGTAAAATTTAGAGCTTGAGTACAGTTCAGCAACATGGACTACTCAGTATGTATATACCTTTATGCGATAGTATCACAACAAGGTTTGTAGATTCATGACATTGCTTCTGTCATTCCTTAAGCAGTTATGTGGATTGCAACTGTTTGAATAAATGAGATAGCAGACCAAAATCTCTTGATTCGATGACCAGACCAATTCATAACATGACAACAAATGGTTTGTCACAAGTGATGACACAATTCCTCTTCCTCTAGAGGAAGTTGAAGAGCGGGTATGATAGTTCTAACCTTGGCCATCCTCCACCCACCCCCTCCCAACAGACCTCCCCCCCACCCGGCCCACCCCTAAAAAAAGGATTGGAAAAATTGAAATACTCTAAGCTTGAACTTTCTGAAGTTAGGAAAAATCTACCCTTTCCATCTTGCAGCCTGTCTTCCAGTAAAGGGAGACCTACAGCAAGAAACCATCACAAGTTAATCTGGATAATAATAATCTTAATCCTCGACTTCCTCTCTACTTCCTTGTATTAAACTGGCTTGAGATTAGGCATAAATTCAAGATGATGATAAAATTGACATGTGTTTCAAGTTTTGTCTGTCCCTGATAGTCCAATAATATATCTTAAAGTTTTTGTTGAAATTTTTCATCTCGTAAGGCCTTTTCTCGTTTCTCAAGGTCTGTGTGTATCCTTGATGGCAGCTCTGGCTGTGTGAACCAATCTGCAGCAAAATCTCTTATGCTTTCTGGTCTTTTGCTCAGAACATCCCTGTAAATGAGAAAGAGGGAGATCAAAAAATTTACATATAAATATATATGTTCCAGAAACTTAAGGGCAGTGAAAAACATTAGCTTGGTTTTTAGAGATTATACAACACCTAATTGTATTCTGGTCATTTGATTGGTCAATTGCTCATTGATTGCATGCAAAATTCGCTCTCCACTCTATGAAATAGAACCATGGGTTATACTTTTTTGGTAGCACTTTTTTCAATGGTAAGAGCGCAGAGAAACCTGTCTGTACAAAACAATCTGTTGCATGAGTGCATTTTACCCATCTTAATATAATATGTTGTATAAAACAAATAATGAATGGTTTCCATTCGTGCAATAGTGCAAATATTTCATTCGTTGAAAGATGTAATTTGTTCCATTCACTTCGGCTGCGCCTCGTAGAATGGAACATTCCATCTTTCAACTCATGAAATATTTGCACTATTGCACTCATAACCATTCATTATTTGTATAACAATCCATGTTTGCAGAGACTGGGAGATGTTTGTTCTAAAGGTTGAACTGGTACAGGGGAAATTTTTAATGGTAGTCCTGTCATTCCAGACGAGCAAATTTCTGACCAATAAAATCAGCCTTGGAGGTCGTCAGACAGACGACTAGTTGTTAACATCAAATTCAGATTGTAATTGTTACTAAATACCCCCCCCCCCCCCAACCTCCTAAATGATAAATTGGTAGCACCTTCCGTCACTTAGTAGATACTGACATAAAACAGAACTTGACCCCTGGTGACCCCTAAAGACCTCCACAAAAACAATAGGCTTCTTGTACTCAAGGTGGTACTTCTACACACCACATATGAAATTGGTCCGACCTTCCCTGCTTTAAATATCGTGTTTACAAGCTGGGCGTCACAAACGCGCACACACACACCCACGCCATCATGAATGCAAAGGTTACGATTATCATCAAAACCAAAATGCATCTGACTTATTGTCGACATCATTTATCTATTGTGTTAACAAATTGTCATTTTAAGCAAACTATGTCAGCAGACAAGGTGACATAACTTATTCCAATTAGTTTTGTAGCATAACATGTTGACGGTAATTATGACATAAAACATGTCAAATAGACACTGTATAATTTACGGCATATCTTGTGCAACACTGTCACACCTCACAGTACAGCAAATTTACAGTGACAAGAGTGTAAGCATTTTCCGTGACGACAGATCTGCCAGATAATCAATCATGAAACAGTTTTGTGAGCACGAGCAAAGAAATTCACTAAGCCGCTGTTTGTTTGTGCTGCGGCAGTGATGGCCTCCATGCGGGGGAGAGGGAAGATCTGTCTCCCCTCGCTGTTATTAGAACATTTCAATTATTTCACCCTGTCTTCTCTAATCGTATCCAAAGAGATCTTTCACCAACAATTTTGACTGGTTACCGGGAGGGAAAGAGAGAAACCAATTTAGTGTGCTGAAAAGATCGGTGATGCGGCACTGGTTAAAGTGTAATTAAATCTCGCTTCGCCAGCATCTTGTTTCCTACCGTTCGTAAACAAGAATGAGACGAGGAACGTCAGCAGTAGCAGCAGCTGCAGAGCATGTGCAGTCATCCGAGATGGAACTGTTTAAACGAGAACGGAGTGAGCTCGCTCTTCAGCTCGGCCACCAGCAATGCCAATATGTTATTAGTCGCACTCCATATATATCATAATTACAAAAAAGTCTGGGAGAACATGCTGCATGTCTACATGTAGGCATGATGTGTGCTTAGTTTGTTTATCTGAGGGGATTCAATAACTCTTAATCTACACGGTATAAATAGATCTGCACCTTCCCCGAATCAACTCAGATACTGCTGACACTACTGATAAATACAGTATATATGTATAATATATATATATATATATATTATGAAGTGGAATTTTTCTGGTGTGTTATTCTTTACTTTGCGCGACTATATTGTTGAAAAATTGTTCCTGATTTTAGCACTATTTCTCTGCTGACAGACCTCCGGGTCAAGCCTACTGTAAACCACTTTTTGAAGTGAGGCCTAAACTTCTTAGAGAAAAGAGTTTACATACACATTGTTCAAGTGCAGTACTATGAGTCACTGTACCTCTTAGAATCCTTTGACTTTTTTTTTTCTCCATTTTTTTCCTTCCTGTAATTTTGACTTAGGTTTGCTCTTGGGGTACTCTTTATTGTGTACACAGACCAGTTATAAACTTACTCAGGGTAAGGTTTAGAAACACCTCTAAAAAGATCAAAGTTAAGATGTAAACTGTGCTCATATCTTTCATGTGGAGAGTAATATAACTTCAGAAGGCCCACACCTCACTCTTTTTTGCCAATATCATTTTTGTCACTACCTTAATAAAACATCAAAGTCTACAGCTGTGGGATTATGATCAGTATTCTCCCCCCCCCCCCTCCCCCCCAAGACCCCTCCCCCAGGACGATGTCGATTACTTACCATCCCAACTCCCCCCCCCCCCCCCCCCCCCCCCCCTGCCCCCCAAAAAAAATTTTCCCCACTATTCCTTGCAAATCAAATCCACCTACTTGACTCCAATACAGTAGTTACTATTCTATTGACACTGTAAAACAACAATTAAGACTATCAGTCTGTGTATGTACATTCAATCTTTCATTACTCATTCCCTATATTGTTCATTGTAACATACTGTAAATTAGTACTTAAGGAACTCATAACATTGCCCAGAGCTATTTTTAGACACATGCAAACAGCAAAACAGCAAATTGGAAGTTATATATGATGTCAAATGGAACTAAGATGTTTAGAATAGCTTACCAACCGGTCTAAGGAAGGAAACTATTATCACACACCTGAGTTCCTGAAATAACTACTATACACACAATGCTGAGATTAATATTGTGAAAGAGAGCATCTATAGACACTATACATTAAAATTGTTCACGAGGTCATAATGTACTCTATTTCAGAAATTTTAAGTTTAAAGTTAGTAAACTACACACTGTAATTGTTCCACTGTGTATAATAAGTGCCTCTGTGGGATAAATTTTGTTTTAATATGGGATTCGGATATTTACAAATGCAAGCTTACCTGTTTCCTCCCAATATTAGCATTCTCGCTCTAGACACCATGTGAAAACTTATCTGACCAGTAGAACTAACTGCTGTATACTCAAATAGTGATCGGTCAATGACGGTCATTACCCTTCTCATTCTAATAGTCGAAGTCTCTAGAAGTGCTTACATTGAGTTCTGTTAGATTCATTTGAATCTCCATTACAGGTTTTCATCAAGTCCAAATTTTCGTGTTCATCTTACACCTCAAGACAAATGTCGGTGTTCATCTTACACCTAAAATCTCAGAACATTGGCAGCCCAATAAGGATCCCCATAGTTTTGGGAGGACAGCAATAGTGCTTATGTTGTGTGGAGACAGGTAAGCAAGGAAATGCAAGCACTAAGCTCCAAAATCAGTCCTTAGGAATTTTCTTTAGATTGTATATTTAACCATAGTATCACTACTTTCCACTAAGGTACAGTTTTGTATCAAGCTTTGGGAGAGCTTACACATACAAGCTGTACTGTACAAGTTGTGCAGTGCAGCAGTGCAATAGTAGGTACCAGCATTATATGTAACCTGACAATTTTTTTATGCTGGAAATTAAACTGTGTAAAGTGAACATGAAAGCAGAGCTAAGTACTGTACTTTTACTTTTACTTGAGAATGAATCCTATAAATAGTTTTCAAGCATTTGTGAGATTTCAAATGGAAGATTTAAATGCTTTAAGTATCTCATTTTACTTTTAGTTTGACAGAGAGTGAAGGGAAAAATATTTGATTACATGACACTGTGCATTATTCATCTCTGGGGAAGTTGCTGAAACCTAACTGGGATAGCGATCTTCAGCTCTGTTAGATACCAGTTCTCCACTCAATTCACAAAATAAGTAAATATTATATCAAACATATAGAGTCACGCTTACCCTAAAAATCCTAACAGCAGACAATCTACTTCTGGATGTTCTCGCAAGTACTGTTCGTTGGCTAATCTCGTCTGAATCTGGTGACCAAATGAAAATGGTTACAAACAGTTTTTAATGTTGTGCTTTGAACAAAACTATAAAACTTTACACTAAATGGGTTTTTCGTCACATGAACCCTATGTGTCTGACTGTCATATCCACACAAAAAAAAATGGGAAATTAAAACTGATGAAAAGGAAAAAAAAACTCCATTGACTACTACATAAACACCTGGTGTGACATTTCAGGATAAGCACTTTTTCATTTATTTTGCCTGCCTGAGGCTATTTTATTATACTAGGTGTGACATCATACTACTATACATAATTAACACTCAAGAAACTTCATGAATATTGTAGCATGGTGAGGTGGAATTATGGCACATGTAAAAAATTTAATAAATAGTTATGTTGGGATTTTTCAATCTATTACACCTTTGAAATACATATACTGTGTACATGTATTACGTCAATGTACCTAGAGCTGTACTTTACATACTATGATACAAAATAACTAAATGTCTTGTCTAACGGTACGAGGATCATCTCCACTAATGATACCATTTGGTTATGTATTATGTTTCTACTATTATGGTGGTATATGGTAACTTCGTGTATCCCTTAAATTCGCAAACTACATTATAAATACGTAGCTGCACTGACAGACACTGTAGTTCCCGTGTTTGTACGTCAAATTGATACCACTTTTTCAATCGAAACTTCAATCTACAAGCCTACACAGAAAGGACCAAAAGTGCTGTTGAAACAAGGAAACATAAATGCTGCATTTCGAGACGTTTTTCTGAATTATTTCACATAATTAGCTGAATTATACAGTTATCTTCAACGCACGAACGAATTTTGGTAAATGTTTCCTTGTTTGGGCAGTTGACACCCGACCATCAATGAAATCACATAGCTGATGGATAGAATTAAACCACTGAGCAAAATCAGCAAGATTGTCATTACCGCTATCTTTTAAAGAACATTATTTCCCTTACTATCGCGAATTTACAGTATAGCACACTACTTTGTGTTGTAAGGCAACAGAAGGCATGGGGTAAAACATGATATTCTCAGTGTGCCGTGGTACAAGGCAGGCTTGTGTCACTGGTTCACTTAAATGCCACTTTAACAAACTTGTGCCATGACAATACAGAGTGTAACTAGCTACTCACTTTAAACTGGTTCAGTTTCTCCTGCTGTTCTTGGCTCAAAGCTCCAATGTCATAGCTTTCCATCCCCTTAGGTGCATTATGATTTGGGACTGCCATAATAATGAAAGAAGTAGCTGTACCTGAAGGCTGAAAGACTGTAAATACTGCACAAGTTCACCTCAAAATATTTACACGTCTATTATAGAACGGTTGAACTGTTGTCCATAGGCTGCAGTATGACTAATTTCGGTCAAGTGCCCGAACGATAGCAACAGTAGTTTATATATCGCCAGCTCTGTTACTGAAGAGCAACCACAAGACAGTAGCCTGTGCTGTAGGCTACTTCGGCTAGTACACTTTACGTAAACTGTGCTAAGTCACTGTGTTGTTACCATAAACGGTTAGCCTTCTCTCCAGCCATGAAATGCCCTTTAGGCACAACTGTTTGATAAAAGTGAAGTTGATAAAGCTGACCAAGGTATGTCCTCAGCTTATCGTGGGTTACAACTTGTAGAAGCAAGAAAATGCCTACCACGTTACGAAGTTTATCGTCTTCCAAGTTCCAAGTGACATCAATCTAATGAAGACCTGTTTGAAATAATGTGTTCGTTCAGCGGCCTACGATACAAGCAGGCTACAAACATAGCAGTAGCACGATATGTCGTTTCCAAGGGAATCAACTTATCAAGCACTACTATGCTGGCAGTATTGCGCTTTTGAGATTTGGTAGCTGTGTGGCAGACAACAAGTTGATTCCAGATAATACTTTCAAGATTTGATGCAGAAGACTAGTTTAGATTGGCACTTCTCTATACAAAGAGTACACCCATCAATGTCTAAATAAAAAGTAAAACTTTTCAGAAAACTGGTCATCCAGCGAAGTCATACATTCCAAAACAGCATTTACGATTGTAGATCAGTAATCCCAAGCTACAGTATAGTGTCAGTAGAATACTTGTTTACAATAGTAACGGACGTCGATAATGAACAGGGTACAGCAAATACACAGTATCAGTGCACAACATATTAGTTCAGAAGTGTCTCCATTTCATCCTGAAAAATAGCTAACGTACTGAGTACTTGTCGCTGTCTACCGTGACATTGGGGTGAATGGCGTAGGAGCCCAATTTGATGGGGGGGGGGGGGCTGTAACGACTTGCCGAAAATTATAACCAAATTTTTTCGCGCGTTCCGCGCGCGTTCAACATGTTATTGTGCATATCATAAAGGCTTGCATCGGCGCGGTTATTGCATCGCATGCCAATAACATAGCCTACAATAATTTGCTGTGTTATTACCCTTCCATTTTGGTTATAATTATTGGGGAAGTCGTTACAAATAATAATGATAATAATAATATAATTGAAAAACACATTGCAAAATGCAAATTATTTTTCTTTCAGTAGGCGCCCGAAAAGTTATCAGCATATTGCCCGAATTTTCACAAATTATTTTCACAGTAGGCCTATGTTTCATCCATGAACAACACCGGCGGTACATCGCAACATAAATAAAACATAACATCAAACATTATCTTACGTTTTCATTTATTTTTCCTTTTTTTTTCGGTACGTACAATCACTTTAAATTGAGGCGTAATCTGCACTAGTACTAGCGCGTGCGCATGCGCTCATCATAACCCCATTTTTCATTATGGCTGCTAATACTCAGGAACCAGATGCGGAACTTGGAGTCCAACAATCCGACCTGGATTCCCTCCCATGTGTCGTTGAAAGTGTTTCTCATGCACAAAGACAACAATCGGATAAACTTACCCAGCATCAAAGCATTTCACATGGACTGAAGGTAGGCTGAACGTCATTGATTACAAATGAAGGCCAAATCCACCATTCTTCAATCTCGAGTAGGTCCACACATCTAGGCTATGTTGACAAACGTTTGAGGTCACCTGTAAAGAGCGTGTGGGTCAGTGTACGTGAAGGTTATGCACCTGTTTTACTTACACTGTCCAGTCCAGGCACAATCGCAAAGCTCTTGGCCTATCATTACTAGTTTAGGGCACGCTACAACACAGCCTAGCGTATGATACTTATAGTTGATCAGTTTAATGGTATTTAGAGAACTGATATGATACATGTCTGAATAGGCTATCACAGTATCAGTTGTTTCGCTACGGAAGCCTTGCATGTTACAGGCTTAACTCTATGCTATCACTAGCAGCACATCTGTAGGCAATACAATTTACCATGTAAAGTATACTCTAGTCTAGATTAGTAAAGAGAGATGGACAAACTTCACGTTTTGAACTAAATCAATTTTGAGTGAAGGTAAGCTATCAGACAAGCTGTTCCATTTCTTTTTACTTCAAGTCATGGTCAATGAAATTAAATACACTGTCAGATTTGGGCTGGGTTCTACGGTTCCACCTTTATCCTAAATGTGTCACTTAAAAAGTTATGGGCATAGGAACCAGGCTAAGATACTAAGAGGTTTAGCACTCCCCATTACTTTTGTCAAAAAATGTGTTATTGGAAATCAAAAACTTAGACCAGTGCCCAACAGAACTCCCCTAGCAACGCCTTTCCACAATCACAGCCAATAACAATGTACATGACTCAACTGCAATACCCTCTTATGCATCTGCATCTATTAAAGTATCCTTTTTCTTTACACACAGATTCATCTTCATGAAGGTAAGAACATTCACCTAATAACTCTTTGCTAGGCCATACAGTGGGCCTGAATTGTTACAGTACAGAACTTACATAGCTACCAGGAGTGATTGATAATGAAAAAACTAAGGCCTATAGGCCTAATGGTATCATGTAAATTATTGTATGTATGTCAATCATGTATGTATATGTAAATGTATGTAAATCATGTAAATTATTGTGCAGAAAGGTTTTATCATGAGGGATCCATGAATAACAGATAGTTGATGGGAGACTAAAGAAACTGTGGTAAGTAATGGCTTAGTGAACATGCAAAGTATTACTGGCTGATTTTAATAGACAGTGATATTTTATTGAGTTAATATTGATCATGTATCTTGTGACTGGTGAGTTCCCAGCACTTGGGACAGGGTGTTATTGTCTATGTGATGTAATATGTCCTTTGATATAAATAGCGATGTTTTTTAACAGCAACTGTGCTCATAAATAGCATGCAAATTTTATAAGTGTAATGTCTGTCAGAAACACAATGTAAGGTGTTGAGTGGAGACAATTATACAGTAGAGTAATTGTCAACACACAAACAAACTCTGCTAGATTATAAATGTCCTCCTATCAGTAGATATCTAGTTAATTCAATTAAAAGTTTGCAGTTTTAGTCAAACCGAACAACATACATTTGGTTTTGTCTTTATTTCAACAACAGAGCTGGAGAAAGTGAACACTGTCCAAAAAGAACTTAAAGATTGTCAGAAGAAGCATTTCTATCAGCAGGAGGGAATAACAGAATATTCTGCCAAATGTGAACTACTTAAAAAAGGTCAAAACAGTGTCTAAGTATCCTTCTTTTTTTCTTCTTCTTTTTTTTTTGGTTAATGAAACCTTTTCATCACAACTTGACAGCTTGAAATAAAACTTGATATTTTTTAGTCATTTTCAACATTTCATTGATACAAGTCCAGTCTCTGCCCAACAGGTCCGCTATAAGTTTGCTTTGCAAGGCTGGAGTGATTACATTAAAGTAGATCTGAATTTCTTTTTTAAAACAAAGCAATTATTATATTCTTTGTTTCTACATAAGTTAATGATGATCTCCTGTAGATGAGCATCTTTCTAACTGCGGATTACTGTAGCTCATTGTGTGTTGATGATGTTTACCTTGGTTTCTGCATTGATGGTAATCTAATATGCACAATTCGAGGAAGCCATCGATAATTTGACAACCTAACATCGTTCGTTGCGTTGATGGGACCCTATGTGAACATTGTTTTTAATATGTATGTTATGCTGATCTCCTGTGGATGAGTACATCTTCGTGACTATGGTTTACTGCAAAAATTGGCATCAAATGGAAAGTTTATGTTGTATATTTTTTATTTGAAAAATTTGAAAAATATTAATTTCTTCTGCAGAATGGTGTTTGGTGAATTGTATTTTATGACTTCTACTGAATGGTATTGGTGAGTAGTTTAAGTTGCATTATATGAAAATGTGTTCACCCATTTATTTGTTTCTCTACTCTAGAAATTGTTCAACTTTTGGAAGAAGATTTCCAGCTTTCAACAGACATAACTGACCTAGATAAGAAACTTCAAAGAGACCAGAGGTAAGCCCGATATCATCAGCAAACACTTTTTGTTTGGTACAAACATGTGTATATGTGAATTGTTGTAAGACAACCATTAATAATGTGTGTGTAAATCTTATTAATATCCCCCGCCCCACTCCCCTTCATACCTTTTCCAAAAATTAAATTCCTTCATTTAATATGTATGCTATCTTTAATATAATACACTTGTTTTCTGTATCATGAACAAGGTGATTGCTTTCTATGTTTCTTTCTTTTTCTGGTTAAATAGTTTTCCCATTTATATATATGTCTCTTTAATATTAAATTGATATCACTTGATAAATCCATCTAAGCTGAGTTAGTATCTGTGGTAAATACTCAAATAATTCAAAATCCTTATCTATTTTCCCCTCTTTCTGAATGTTTTCATTTAGAATTCACGACGAATATTCAAATAAAGTAATTCATCACAAAACTCAGGTCTTGGAACTGGAAAAGACCAATCCAATTCAACTGGCTTTAGCCAAACAAGAGATACTTTTAGACCAATTGCAAGCCGAAAGTAACAATTTTTATTTTTACTCGAAAATGAAGTGTGCCTATTAACGGATTCTGTTTAATTGAGAAGATATTTATAATTATATTAGTAATGTGAAGGTAAACACCTCCCTTGAAAGCTAGCAGACCAAGTTAGTCTAGACCTCAAAGTTTGTTCATACTGCTGTTGGTTGTACTAAATGTTTGGTGAATTAAATTAAGAAACTGGAATTTGAACTTTGCTTGGAATGACAACTATTATTAGTAATTCTGGGACATTCTCGAGATAAAAAGCAATTCTGTTTTTTGATATTTTTTTTTCATCTGTGAGATATACTAGTCTCGATATTAAGCAAATGTTATGCCCTCCAGGACTTTGGTAGCAATATGTTAACCTAGGGTAGATAAGCCCCTTGTGTACAACTTTAAAGTGTATACAAAGCTACCCTTTGTTGAGGCTTGAATGAATGGTTGGGGGGGGGGGGGGGGGTAAGGTGCTCAAAGAATTTGCAGCAGCACTACTTTAAAATGCTGCCATTGTCACTGTAACACATTTCACTGTTTTCTTTATAACAGAGGCTGAGTTGCTATCTCAGCTCTCATCCAAACAGTCTATTGACGAATTAAGAAATGACCAAGTGATGAGACTAAAAGAAGAAGTGGAAAGCTTGAGAGGAAACAAGAGACAGCTTGAAAAGCAGATAGAAGAGAAAGAGTCACTGGTAGGATTTCTTGAAAGTCAAACTTGAAATAGTTGACGTCTAACTAATGAAAAAAATGATAACACTAGTGTTTAGACATTAAACTGTCTAACGTGTCATTTTGTAACATCCAGATCAAATTAATGGGTCACAATTTGAGGGAAGGGCTACTTTTTGGGAATTGTTTAGGGAATTATTTTAGCCTATAGATCACAATCTCAGTGATGATTATTTGAAATTATTTTGAAAGATCAACATGGCACTTGAGGATGGTAGAAAATTTGCATATTCTGTAGATAAGTGTTTAATTTTCCAAATAAACAAACACAGGATGGGGATATTTGTTGCTTGTTCTCCCTCCCACCCCTCTCCATATTGAGTTTTACTTCTGTTTCCACGTATGTGAAACACTTCTATAAATGATTTCTTCTGCAGATGCAAGAGGAGAATAAACACCAAGGTAGCTTACTGCAAGACATTTCCGTCTTAAAGGTCAGTATTCTGAGCCGACAAAACTGTTAGAATTTTTCCTTTTTTTACATTTTTTTATACTTATTTGCTGATCGTAGCAATGTAAATAGAATGACTAATATGTACACTATAGGAGAGAAGTGTAGTTTTGCTGAATAGGACACCAGCCTTGGGGCCAGTAAAAGTTCCTTTTGGCGGCTGGATCATAGGCCAACCACTATGTTTGTTTTATTTCAGTATCTCCAAAGTGATGGAAACTGATACCAATTTTATCATTTCGCCTATTTTGGGATTGTTTTGTTATGATGCAATTTGAATTTAATGTAATCAATGACGACCTCCAAAGCCGAAGTCCGAACAGAAATTTGGTCGCCTGGGACGACCATTAGAAATATGCAGTGGTATTTCTATGAGATAAACTTAATCTTATAATCACACGATGAACGTTATCCATCTATTTTGCTCTGACAGCAGCAGAACTACTCAACAGTTGCTTTATATTATAAACATAATATTATTTGTGTTGCACAAAAAAAAAAACCCACCAGACATACCTCTCTGTTTTAAATGAGTTTGTGAACTATTTCTCGTAAACATTATCACCTGCAAAACCATCTCACAGCAGATTTATATTACTCGATAACTCCGATTTGACATCCAAAGGAATATAATCAAGTCTTCACTTTATTCTGGTGGCAAAATGAATCTCTTCTCCGTCTCAGAAAAGAAACCATGCCCAGCTCCTCCGTCTACGTAACCAAGTCAAAGAAGCCCAGATTCGGAATCATCAGTGGCACGAAGAGGCCAGCCAGATGGAACAGCAGATTGCTCATCTACAACAGCTGATCGCCGACCACGAAGCTTAATTTCCTCTCATCCAGGGAGGTACAGTCCGTTGTGACAAAAGGACACACCAGTAAAAAGGGATATAGACTTACTCTGCAATTTTCCTGCCCCCCAAACCCCCCCCCCCCCCAGAAAAGAAAAGAAATCGTGGCTATGTGTAAGTATATCTTAGCACCAGCTTACATGCAATGTATCATCCATTAAGCTGACTTTCAGATCTGCCAGTGTTTGTGTGCATTTGAATGTCTTGGATCTACAGGAGACATATTTCGGTCTGTCAAGGCTGCATTGGTGGGTTCATTTTCCTGACCCATTAAACGTGTTAGCTTCTCTTACTTTGTCATTGAAATGCATTGTCTCTCTCCCAATTTTGCTGCATTGTCCGAATTTTACTGGGTAGCAGGGGGTGAAGTGAGAGGGTGGGAGGGCAGGAGGGGCAGGGTAGTGGCTGATATTGCTGGCCAACCTCTTCCCATGCCATGATATGACAACAATGTCCAGAGTATCAATGGACTTGGAACTGAAAAAGAACTGACAGCAATAACACAAGACAAGTCAAGAGTTGTACTTATTATTTTTTAATAGTAATTATTCCATTTAACATATCTCATGTTTACTCCAATACAAAATAATTCTCTGCATATTTCACAAATCTTTTGACAATAATTTGATGGCTTATAATAACAATGACATTTGTCCATGTCAGGACCAGCCATATTAATCCATGCTAAAATAGCCAATATTCTTCCTTCTTTCCTTTACCATATTTTAGAAAGAATAAAAAGAATTCTCTCTTAATTTGAGCTTCTTTATTTTATTTATTATGTATAAAAGAAAAGCAACCAAAAAGGGTTCAGCATATGCAAACTCTTTGGTGAGGATTAATGGCTGAATATTATAAACTGTTTTTATTATGTTACAATTGAATACACTTTGCAAACAAAGAAATGGCAGGTTTTGGTAACTGTTTTCGTGAATAGTATTTCTTTGACCTCAAGAGGCCTCAAGATGTGTGTTCCTTTTAATATAAGGCACGTGTCATTCCGTAATTCTTATGGACAGTTCAATAGTACATGGTGTCTTCAGAGTTTCAGGGACAAGGTACACTGTGTTTTGAATATGCAGTTTACAATTTAAAAATGTAGAGTCTTTTCTTATTTAATATGCTGACTTATGCTAATTTATGTTAATTTATGCGAATCTGAAGGCTTCAATCTTTTGTCGAAAGGCTGCAAGATTATTGATAAACTTACTGGAAGAAGAAACTCACATTTTGGGCTGAACTCACACTACTCTAGAAATTACACTATATAGTTCATTGCTGATTGAGAAAATGCTACAGTACTGCATGTAAGACAACCATTAGGCAGTACTAACAAAAAGGTCAAACTGAAAAAGGCTCAAAAATACAGAAATACATCCATTACAATTATCCTGTGCAAAATATTTTCTGCCTTTTTGTGTTACAGTTAATTTTTAATGACTCCCAGGGGAGTGATTAGTACCCCTTCACTACTTTCTGAAAGTTAGTCATAAGAGTCAAAGGCCATGTTGTCCCAAACAGAATGAAGCAAATTAAGTCAAGAAAATTCTCCTAAGAGAGTTTATACAGTGACAAAATCTTGAGAAAATTAATGGTATGTTAAGACTAGAATTGCCTTTAAACGGAAGGATTTGCCAGAATATCACCTTTATACAGTTCCCCACGGCACTTGATATAAACCCCAATCGTAAGTGGAAATGTAGACATAAACGTAAAATGCAGTTGCATGGGAAGCCATTCAAGAAACCTGCTAACTATGATAGATATAATTTCGATAACTCAATATTTCTATTTTCTCTAGCTTAGATCATTCAATATGATACGGTAAATCTCGGTTCAAATTATTCACACGTTTGCGAGGGGAAACTAAGTATAACCCGGACAAGATCTTACAATGAATCCTCACCACTGTGACACGTGTGACACTGGTGACATGTGTCACCACTGGTGACACTGCTGTCACCTTGAAAACATTCTTACTTTGTCTACATTAAAATATGTAATTTCTTTCAACCGCAGCCATTGCCTACAACCTTTCCATCATAGAACTCTTTTAAAGCTTTCTCTGTCACACTTATTAACACATATAAACTGAATACACGATATGTCATGATTTTATACATGCGACCTAACAGCACACCATTCATAATTTTTCTGTAATATAGTTTACCTCCCTATCGCTTATGTAAAATAATAAATTTCTATTTTCTTTTAAAACATAAAAAATTCAACTCATCAATAATAACTCTCTATAATTTGACCATGACATAAAAATAAATAAACAGAAATATCAACAAGATCACATGGATAAACAGGCATCACAAAAAAATGCTCCGTTAAAACGGGAAAAGATAATAGTCTGCCCTCTTTCACATTTGGACACCTCCATTTGTTATGAAATCATCCCTCAATTTCATTACTCTTCAATTTGATAAAAAAAATGTTGTGTGTCTATTATGTTGTTGTCCTGTGATTTCAACATACCTAACATTCAAACATAGTTGTGGACATGTACATGAATAGATTTATGCTATAAAAAAAAATTAATTAAAAAAAAACAAATCAATAATACAAAAGTTTACTACAACTCTAAAGGTCATCATCTTGCATGTTCCTAACACATCTAAGGCAAGTATTCCCCCACAGCCCCCCCCCCTCCAGAAATCTGACCCTTTGCGATATTTTGCGATGGACTACAAAATTTCACGTTGAAGTAAAATACTCAGAGGGTGGCATTACCCGCTTGGTAAGTTCACAGACAACATTCTGCTTAATTTTTCCTAGATTATAAAGTTTAAAGTAAGAGTAGAGAAATCTACATAATAGTATCAAAGATTTTATCGGATACTACACGACCGACGACGGTATAGTGGAATAGAATAAAAGTTAAAACTGAAAGTTAAGAACGAGAAATGGTTCGCTGCATAAGAAGGCAATTGGTACAAAATTCGCAGGTCGAATCAATTTACAAACACTTCAAAAGGTGATTAGAATTCAGCATATAAGATTGGATGAAAGAAAATTTGCTAGGATGTAATTCCACTTCCATTTAACCGATGGTGTGACACTTGTTACATGAAAGCTGAAAACGATACCATCTTACTGAGTTAAAGATATTAAATGTAGTGTAAAACAATCTTAACATCCTGCTGATAAAGTGATACCTAATTAATAACTAATACATAATTGACTACTTATAAATTGCTCCACGAGTCTCAGAAACCCATCATTAAGTGCAGATGTAAGAAGCCGGAACATACAAAACTAAGTTAACCCCAACCCACCCTCCCTCGCTCCTCCCCCTTCCAAAACAGAATAAGAATTCAAAGAATAAAAAGTTACTGAAAATTAAACTTTACAAAGAGACTTTAGAATATTAAAATTATTCAGAGAGATTAAAATATTAATAAGAATAATCCAATTATACATTCCACAATCACAGCTTGCAAGTTTATTGACAAACCTTTTGGCAGTCTTCTTTTTGGGTTTGGATTTCAGTTTTTAAGTTGTTTTCGTTTCTTCGGTAAAAGAACCAACAGTTGATAACAAGTCTGCAAGAGGTGATCTTTGATGAGTTACCGTGTGGTGGAATGAACAATTGGACTTCTAGCCTCATAAATAGATCTGTAATGGTGTGCTTTGCAAGACGGAATGGTCGGTGTTAATGCAGCTACGCTGTCCTCACCTTTCCACCGAGGCAGTCGTGCTTGTTAATGCACTCCTTAAAAAACAGACTATAGTGTTTTGCATCTCAAAATTCCTTTGCTTCACAATGTTTGCTGTGCACACTAAACAGCTGAAAGACTGTCTCTGAATACAAGTTAAAAACGACACCAATCTTGGTTTCCCACTTTTTCAAATTTTTTCTCTCCCCATCAGACGGGAAAATTGTGTCTGTTGCGGTTGGATGACATGAATCCGTCGTCATGGTTTTCATACCGGTAACCAGAGCGAGGCATTTGATCCCTTGGGTTTGGAATAGGGTGGGTATCTACCCCGACTGATAACGTGTTACCATAGGAATCCATCATAATACCGGCATATAGTTCATCTATTGGTATGGGTACCAAACCATTATTGTACCCGTCACCCAGGTTGGGAGTACCGTCCCCTTCTGGTACTGTCTGGTACGTACTGGCACTGACAGTAGTGTTAACCCTCGGCCTGAACCCCGCCTCCTCTTCTGGTTCGTAGGATTTATTGAGCTGGGTCAGTTGGCCTATTTCCCACCTCTTGCGGTCCTGCTTTTTCTCCTCCTGGGTGGATCGCCAGAGGCAGATCATCAGAGCGAAGATGACGATCACTAACAGAGCTCCGATGCCGACGCAAATGTAAATGATCAACATCACCCAATCCAATGGTGCCGTCACCGGTTCAGGACCTAAATTGATGCGAGATGAAATGAAAACATTTGACATTAAACTAACGAAGAATGTAATTTTGACGAATCAACTAATTACTTGCCGCTATTGAGATGAGGAGAAGTCAAAAGCGAGCTAGGGAAAGTTGCATCTGGTGTGATGGGTTCATTCTCTTGATAACCATGGCGATGACCTATTGCAGAACTCCATACATATTGCAGGAGGGGGACGGGGGGGGGGAATCAATCAGAGAGAAGGAAAGGGAAAGGAAAGGGAAAGATTGAGACCTTATCATCTTGACTTTGAAGATTGCTGGGCTCACATCATCAGATTTTAATCCCCTAAATTTTCTATTTCTAAGATTCTAACGGAAATAAAATGAAGGATTGTGTGTGTTATCAGAGCTAAGAGTGCTTCATTTCTTCAATTTTTAACCAAGTTTAAACAACTAGAAGATAACGAAAATATATATACATACTTTTACCATCGAATGCATTTTGAGAGAAACTTACAAGAAATCTGTCCCGCCGAAGTACTCGTAACAGCGCAATCATCACACGTGGTCGCACCTCTATTTGGTTGGAATTTACCAGGATCACAAGGAAGACAGCTACTCTGCCCCTGCTCTGATTGGGACGTCCCTGCTTCGCAAAGATCGCAGGTATCGGCTCGTTCGTCGTACCTGGATCCAGCAGGACATGTCACTGAAAAGGAGAGGAAATCAAGTACGTGTGTAATTATACATTGAAATCTATAGGCAGAAGGTTTGTTTAGCTACACCGCTGGGGAAAACGTGTATGCGTATCTGACAGTAGGATGACATGCCACCCGATCCAAATTGAGTCGACGATGATTATAGCTAGACTTATAAATTCTCATGACCTGGTTCTTTTCTATTCATATTATGTTCATATCATCAAGGCAGGCAACCATCGACGATCACAAAAAAACATTTGTACCATATCTTAAAGTAACTGTCGTTTTCCTGATTCGAGGGTCGTGTTGCCTATGGGGGGGAGGCGGGAGGGGGCTGACTAACAGATGTTTCCTAAACTAGATTAGTCCGGCCCCTTTCTATTCGTAAAATACTCATTCGGATTATCTCATGGTACGACTTAACCACCTAAACGGATCACAGAGCCCACGTGACCAGTTTTCATAATATAAAAAAATTACGCTGTAATGTAACGAATCGGGGCAAAACCTTGCATACTTACAGCAATCGCCATTCCTTGAGACCGAGCCTCTCGGACAAGCTGCGATGAATTCTGGAGATACCACCATACTGCTGTACGAGACGGTTTCCTCTCCAAAGCTCAAAATGATGCTATCCTCTGCCTCCCCTATATTATTGATCAGACGATTCACATCCATCTGGACGTCCTCTGCAGAAGCCCTGTCACTCACCACCCCAGAGATTTCCACGTTCACTCGGACGCCTCCGAGGGAATTCTGTCGCCGTTTCCTCTGTGAGAAGCTATCTTCGGCTACACATGTCGCTGAGATGGAATTTGGCAGGCAGGCTTCTGCGAGGTCCAGTCTGCAGAGGTTCAGCTCGTCCAGTTTATCCCGCATGAACTCCACTGCGTCGACGAGGAACACACCCACAGTACACGGCAAGGTCTCCAAAGGAAACAAAAAACTGACAACTTTCCTAACAGACACTGGATCTTGAATAGCTGTGAATAAAATAGATCATGTATTTTTTACAATTTTTTTTTACAATTTCTTCCATTATATTTTTGGAAATATTCCTCATGCAGAATGTATACTTAGCAATGAGCCAAAATTTAGACAGCATCACTCTGTCCGGAGAAACGTTTCGACTCTAGATGCCAAACTTATAATGGGGTAGGGAAAAAGGTTGCAGGGACAGATATTACCTTCCTCACCCCCCTTCCCCCCCCCACCCACCCACTCCTCCTTTTTCACTGTGGAAACCACAGTGAAAAGCCAGTCTTCTTATTAGGGATGACAGTTTCGGTCTGGTTTTAATCTGTTACAATGCCCATTTTATGGAGTCAAATTCCACTTATGATTTCATCTTTGATATATAGAGCAATAAAACCAAAGCAGCAACTCTCCCTCCTATTAGAAATCTTCATTATTTTTATTATCAAAAAAAAAAAAATTCATTCATCAAATTTGCATAACCCAACTAAGTTATTGATGGTGCATGTGGACCACAATTGGTTAAAATCCCTGATTAGGGCTCTGGCGGATCTTAGATTGAAATCAAAGGAATAGCTTAAGCTGATACATACCAGCACATTGTATAGGGTCCTTGTCCCATTGCTGATTTCTGCAGGTGTAATATTCTCCGTTAGGAGCGGCAAAGCCATCGTCGCATGTGACCTTGCATATGCGGTCCCCCGTGGTATTCAGCGAACACGACACTCGGCCGTTGGACGTAGGAATTTCTGGACATGTGGTGCCTGTCAAAATGATGACAATTTGTATGACATATACGACACAGTCTAAACTTAATAGGATGATCAGTTTTGCTGTAAATTACAAAATCTGAAGATAATGGCCACAAATGCAGTATTACAGAGTCGAATGGTTACCATGGCAACGTAAAACGGCTATGGTAACCACAGGTCCAAAAATGATCAAAGAACCGTTTAGAGACGCTGTGGGACCGTTTGGTAGATTTCTTGGAACTGAAGCGGTTTTATAATAATATGTTTTAAATATAGATGATATAAATAATACTGAATAAGTTTTTTAGGCCCTTCTGAAAACAAGCTGCTATAGGTGGTAGCCAGTGGGACTGACTAGACCTGACACTTAATGCACAATAAATGCATTGGTTGTCCCACCTCTCACCCCCCACCCCAAAACCACTTAAACCATGGCTGTCCACCACAAACAAGTCTTTGTCTTCCCCTCCCTTCCTCACCCTTACTAACACCGTATTAAAAATACAACAAAAATGAGCAATCTGGAAACACAATTAATTAGTGAATGTTTGCTGAACTGAAATATTGTACAATATTCAATGGAGATATGAAATGTGAAGCTGAAATTATCTTAGTGACAAGTACATAGCAGAGAAAAATTTATGCCCCCGAATTTTTCCTACCCCCACCCCCCCCTCCTCTCCCCCAGCCAGCCTAACACTTAAAGATGAGTAAAATGGTGAAACATTCTCCCTCGTGATGATATTTACCTCGTTTATTCAACGTTAGGGTAAACTGGCATTCGGCCTTGTTACCAGCGATGTCGTATATGCTGACTGTCACCCTCCTTTGCCGACCGTCAGAGTCGACAGTCGTTGGACTGAACTCCACTGGGTTCTCCTCTCTCAGGCCGATATTGTCCGATTTTGTTATTAGAGGCAGAGGCAAAGATGCCACTTCCACAGTGTCATCAGATGTGACGTCCGTATAATCGTTCGGACACTCTACCTCAGGAGGGACTTGATCTGGTGGAAAAAAAAATACAAAGAAAAAATCATTTTTGATTTAACATCATAAATTGGCTACACAATCGCTTCATATAGTGGAATCATCGCGTAAAGAAAAAGGGAGGGTTCCTAGATAAAATACAGACAAACAATTTGATTATCTTTTCAACTTTCATTAACCCAATCCCCCGCCCCTTACAATAATCGATTACTCACGGTACATTAAGGAAGAGGAACGAATGTGAGCATAAGTCTGAGGTACAAACTAACATTAATAAGTGAATAAGAGTTTGCTGAAATAAATCAATAAATTAATGAAATATTAGTTAGGATATGAAGATAAGATGCAGAGGAGAGGGAGGGAGGGAGAGGGGGAGGGAGGGGGGGCATTTCTTGTCAAGGTGATCTCTTGAACTTGGATAAGTAGCCTGCGTATTATCCTCGGGTTTGTTAAGCAAGCGTGGAAATCTTGACAGAAGGGTCCTTGTTAACCAAAAAGAAAAGAGAGGACAATATCTACACTACACAACAGCCCAAAAAGAGAAAAAACAAATCCAGACCCCAACCCCAGTCAACACGCCACTTTACCTTTAGCGAATTTCAGTCCAATCAAAATAACAAGACCAAGAAAAACGGAGAAATCAAAAGGTTTAAAACAAGAATTCCTGCCGAACCCAAAATACTTCAGATCATGGTTCGGTAACCATATATGTAACCTTCACTGCACCTCCCATTGTCCCTCTCTCCATTACTCCCATCCCCCACCCCAACATCCCCTTTCCACTCCCTCAATTAAGTAACTAAAATTTTAAAAACAAGCTTTCACATGTGAAACAAGCTGCAGGTTAACGTTGTACCAAAGTATTTTTAAAATTTCTGATTTGATTTTCATCATCGTCTAAGATATCATGTCACATTTCTCAACGAGTCAAAGATGGCAAGAATGGTTTGTATCTTCTCTATGGTATGCTCCTCATCTAGAGGTTGTACCCCTGTTCTTGCAAAGTATGCAGTCCATACTGTTCCTCCAATACGAACATCTCTCTCCGATATGGAGGCTCAGTCGAACGATTATCAAAACTTTGCATGTAGACAGACATAAACAATGACATGTGCAGCAAATGATGCACAGGATAGAAAGCAGACAGCCAGGATGTTGAGTTAATGCATTTGACTCGATTCAAATGTTTTTTTTTAGGGGGGGGGAAGGGGTAAAGAAGCTCACCCGTTAATCTGACTGTGAAGGAGCAAGTCCCTTCTCTATTAAACTGATCTGTAGCTCGCAAGACAAACTTTTGTCCGGTCAAATAAATGTCATCATATTCCACTTCGGAAGGGAACTGGATGATCGGTCCGGTTATGACATTAAACTCGATGGCCTCGCCGGTCTCGGGTATTCTGGCCACCGGATTCAGGGTGATGTTGGCCAAGTTTTCGTTTGAGGTGATCGGATAACTGACGGTCACGCCAGGACAATCTGTAAATTCGGGACCTTTAGCTGTGGAAAAATTGAAAAACAATGACAGGTAACGGCTAGGCTGCAAGAAAAGGATGTTTTGAATACCACAGATTTGAAAAGATTTGAAAAATAAGATTTAATTTCCACATTTCAAAATACAACACCTCGATTGAACACTTAGAGATATCTTCATATGAGAGAGAGAGAGAATGTTTCAAGCATCTGTCAAGTACTCTGCATTCCTGGTCTCAAAGATAGTTAAAGCTAGTGGGTAAGCTTAGCATTACTCCTTCACAGCTTAGTAGAGAAAATAAAATATGTCTAGTAGTGGCAAGAGTCTCGCGCCCTCCTTTTCTCTTCTACGATGATACAAACAACAGGGGTTATGATTATGACTGGAACCAAAAAAATGTCGCCTCAAAATTATTGGTTAAGGATAAATGGTCACCAACATGCATCAAACATAAATCTTCATTAACCCAGTCCTCTTCAAAAGGTGACAGTTGAGATTCTAGTCGTATAAGTAAAATCGACCATCCGAAAACTAACTGGGAAAGTATCAACAAATTTTTTTGGTCAAAAACTGGACATAAACTAGTGACCTCAACGTTTCAAGTCTTTTGCTCTACCAACCTGGGACTCCTATCCAACTTCGTGGGGATTTATTTCTACATTACGTTGGTTTCTGAGAGTAATTATGTTGAAATACAGCGATGACAAAATTAGCTGTAAGAATCTCTAATTCATAATCTAATAAGACTAACAATTAATTCGGGGATTAAATACAATTTACGATTTGGGGGACTCCTTTTGGGGTGAGAGACCGCGAGGAGAGCTCACTTGGAAAATTGTTTCCTCGGATGTGGTTTGTCTGACACTAGCGAATGGTTGGCAGTACGTGCCTCGATCATAAATAGGCCATTTATTAATCTCTTCCATTTTTAACAATCTTTATTACCTTATCACCTTAAAATACCCATATAACTATGGGAATTAGTCAAACAGTATTTCCTGAGTGGAAATCCTACATTGACTATTTCCCCCAAGCTATTCACACAACAACATGAAGCTTGTAACATTACGAGGGCGCGGTATCATTTGAGAAACGGCTCAGAAAGCTACTCACTCCTATCGAATGTGCAGTTGTCGCCAAGAAATCCTTCTGCACATGTGCAAGTAAACGGTGGTCTTGAATCGCTGTTGGCGCTGTTGGCACAAATTCCTCCGTTATCGCAGGGTTTGAACGCGAGGCAGTAATCTGTTCGGTGAGAAAGGAAACATCAACGATAAACGTCCACGAGGTGGAAGAAAGAGCGGCAACTTTCACTGCAAATATTACATCACGTGATGGAAAGTTGGACCCACATATTCCCCCTCTCTACCCCGACTTTTAAGAAAACTCGGTGTAGAAACATCGCTCTTACTTTTGGACACATCACAAACACAGTTTTGATTTGTGTTCCTCTAGTATTAGATCTGTTCCTTCATCAACCTCGTGATTCAAATTTTAATTCTGCAACTGAGTATGTATGCAAATTACATACACTAATTGCTTGAATAACTGATTAGTTACAAATGCAATTTCTAGGGACCCATTGTATCGTGACTTGTAGCGATACAATCTTACAAAAATTCTTCTTCTACCCCTCTGCCCCTCCCCCTCATCATCCCTGGTCGGTCCACTTCCTTTCAGCTAACTTGCCTTTCAGCTAACTTTCAACCCTTTTCTCTTAGGAAAGTAAGTCTCAAACTCCTTTTGAAGATTTTGCTTCATTCAGTAAAATGTATTCTTAAGTTAAGCTGAACGATACGCATTTATTACGCGATGTCAGTGTCTTGAATAGTATTAAAACAAATACCAAATCCAGGAAGAGACCAATTTTTTATAAATCGTTTTACCTTCTAGCACCTCACAGTTAGTCCCGGTATAGCCCTCGTCACAGTCACATCTGCGATGACTCGGTGTGGTCATGTCCTGCACGCAAGTCCCATTGACACACGGTGAGTTTTGACATACGTCTACAAAGACAACAATCGAATTACAGAGTGAGCATTCGAAAATGAGAGAATACTGTGGAGGTTTAAATACTGTGAGCATGTATCCATGACAACAAATGGAACGATGCTTAAATTTTATCCTCTTCTTTTTCTTCTTCTTTTTGTTGACCGATTTATATTCCGACAAGATTCATCAATTTAAAGCAGAAATAAGTAGTCATTTCTTTTTACTTATTTAGGTACACTTTTCTTTTTTTTTTTACTGCTGATAACTCCTTTTTATTTTGTTTTACCATGTATGTGTGCGCTCTATGTGTTTAATGACATTGAATAGAATGGACACTAGAGGTAAACATTTGGAACAAATTCTCTTACTTTTCCTGAA
>KN883813.1:7197-26678 GCA_000934455.1 Apostichopus parvimensis
CATCTAGTCACTGCAGGTCGGTCGCTAAATCGATCAACCCCTCTTGGCAACTTGTGAATGCACGACCCTGTTTATGTTATTCAAGTTTTGTCACAATGTTAAATTTCATGTAAAAATTCAATATTCATAAATTTAAATAATGGTCACGGATGAAGCGTGAGGGGGTGGTTGGGTGGGTAGGACGTGTGCCCTAGCACTTAAAATTTTCTCGTGATTCGTTCAGGTACCCTCTTTGTAATTTCGAAATTTCCCCAAACTGTTGCTTGTCACCCCCCAAACTGGCCAGCCTTTCTTCGGATTTTTGTGCCCCCACTGCAGTTGATTGTAGTAAGAACGTGTATATAGTGACATTGTTAGTGCACTGTACTCCTGTTCTGATACAACATCATTTCATGTTGAAAGGACAACTGCAGGTATAGTCCTTGCGTCAGATCCAGGCTGATTTCAGTGTATAACGTGGTGTTGTTCAGCGTACTAAATACAATAAAGCCTATTTCTGTATTCTTGTTATTTTACTTCCGCATTTAACTTGAGACTGATAACTAATAAAAGAAGAGAACTTCTTTGGACTGTTTGGAAACATTGTTGGTTATGTTTCATTTAAGTTTACAAAAATTTGTCACATTTTCAGATGAAAATTTATGTTTATGAATGACCGGAGGTTGAATGTTATTGCTGGATGTACGCAACCTACGGCCTTGTGCATCACTTGCGTTTTACCGTCGTTCATGTATTATCCTGCGATAGCCGCCGGTAGACAGTTGAATATCGCCTAATATAATCATATAAACAATAATGCATTTCACAAAGCTGCATTAACTTATTCTGTATATTAACAATGAGTATTGAAATATCAAAGCAACAATAATTGTATCGACCAGATTTTGTTTTTTGTTTATTTAGGTACGAGTATACAAATCGCAACTCCGGATTACGTAGTAAGAAGGACATTATATTTGTATTACTGCATCGTCTTTTTCCACAATGTGTTCCTGTTTATCCATTTGTTTGAGTAAATTCCATATCTGTTTTTATATCAGGAAATGCAGAAACCACCGAAGCAGAAGAAAAAATCCATTGAAGGTACAATATAATTTTCACATCCTAGTCGATCTTTAAAACTGGAAAGGAGAAACACAATTTGCTGCTCTATTATTGCAACAAGGAGATTTCATAGCTACACGAAAATTATGAATAAAGGAGGTTTTCTATTTTTAAGAAATGAATTACATTCATTTAACGAAAGAGCGCATCACCAATACGTTTATATTACATGTATCATACTTATAGCGGTTATGACATAACAGTTTTATTTTATTGCTGTTGACATCCCTGCCTGTCATACCCAAGTTTTAATGCAAAATATACATTTCTTGCTCATTGAAACCAATCCTTTTAATAATATCATAACGTTATACAATATTGGCAGTCATTGATATTTTTGTTGTTTTTCTTTAGAGAGGAAAAATACATTAGTGGAAGGGCTAATGAAGTACTACGAGAAATTGTGTTTCATCAAGCCGCTACCATGGGGTGAACCAATACCGATACATGCCCTTTACACTATATGCCAGTGCACCATCACTAATGTGAACGGTGATGTCAGCCATCACGCTAGCAACTTTCTGTCTACACCAGATTTTAATTTCGACAGTAATCGGGTCTTCATTATAGCAGATTTAGGTTACGGGAAAACAACCTACACTCAACACTTGGTTAGCGATTGGGTCTCAAATATGAAACTAACGAAAATTGGCAAAAAGAATAAAATTAGTGAACCTATATTAATATATATTCACCTTAAAGAGGTTGATCCCTCCATGATAGTTTCCGAACTTGTCCAGAAAATTGTTCCTGCTGGAATCGATTTGACGGTAGACGATATTGTTGAAATATTTCAGAGTTTTGAGTTTCAAGTACTTCTGGATGGGCTTGATGAGCTATCGATGTCAACGATTAGTACCAAAACATCTGCCGAGAATCCTACTAACGATAAAAAAGAACGTGGCCATCTCCTCCAAGAGGGGGGTGAAAATAATGATAATCTGACGGTCGAAAATTTACTCGATAATAAAATTAACACTGTTAAGTTTAAAAAGATCAAGGTTTGGGTAACGTCTCGTGAAGTTGATGACATGAAGGCTTTATTTGCCCTACCATATTCAAAGGTAAAATTGAATGGTTTCAGTAATTCTCAAGTCAATGAGTACTTTCATAAAACCTGCAAATATTACTTTAAATCACAAGCAATACCCCAACTAACCTTGATCCCCGAATCAAAGATGAAAGAATCTAAGTTAGACGCCACACAACAAGCCAAATCGGATTCAAACAACGAAGAGACGATTGAAATAAAAACGACAAATACCGACAGTAGGCCGGTGACAGATGGAGGATGTAACAATGCCGAAAATGGGGAAAAGAATGATAAAAACATAAATGAGGTTAACGGAGAAAATAAACAAACCTCGGAAGAGAAAACACAAGACATAACGGAGCAAACCCAAACTGTTGATGCGGAAAAACTTCAAAACGAAGAAAGAAAAGACGAGGACATTCTTACAAAAGATGGCAAAAATGAAGCAAATGAAAGTAACATTAAAGCTGACGAGGTGACGGATGATGTAACAAAAAAGTTAATTCCCGCTGCTCATCACGAGATAAAGCAAGAAGAATCAGAGCAGAAAGATAACACTGTTCCACGAAACGACGCGCAGAACACGGAAGCCTATGATACTTTAGAAATACTTTCAAAAAAGGTTACTGAATGTATGGAATTAAACGAAATTTCTCAGAATTTTTCTGAAACACCCCTTCTGCTGATTATGATTATTCATATAATTACATGCAGAATGTTAGATCCAACAGGGAAATATAAAGAAGTGAATGTTAACAAACTGACAACAATAATACGATTAGTAATTACTTGTTTGGAATCCCGCTTCGTGCAGAAAGTTGATAACCAGTCCATTCAAGAAGATATTAAGAGTCTCGAAGCCAGACTTGGTAAAATAGCATTTGAGAGCAGAATGAGCCTTTCATTGGGTAAACGCGAGTACTGGAAAGATGAACTTGGTGAAAAAGATACCCAACTTGCCTTAGCCGTAGGATTGCTCAAGTATTCAAAGGAGGTAGGAAGCGGAGGAGGCCAATTGGAAGAATTGGCTTTTTCGTCCTATTCTGGAATCATGTTTTATCATGAATTCTTTCAGGAATTTCTAGCTGCTCAGTATGTGCCAGAAAGTAATAAGGAGTGGGCGTGGATAGATGAATTCATCAAAAAGAGTACTGACGATGCAACGGTTAGATTATTACAGTTTATGTTCGGCTTGAATCATGCTAGATTGAATAAAGCAGTAAAATCTCTCTTGAATGAACAGAAAATGTGGAACAATTTGATCGACTGTATTTATGAAATGAGTAATCTCGAAAAGAAGCAAGAAATTATCAAAGGCATGAACGACAAAGCGGGTAAACTGGGTAAAAATATGAACATTAATATACAGCATCTTGACAGGAACCACCACAGAGTTGCTTTAACAGATTTCTGTGATGCTTGCAATGCTTCCGATGTAAGTAGTGGTAATTGTTTCAATTTTTAAAAAAAATAATGTGTTGCATTTGATTTTCGAATCTTTATAATCAACTTGTCGAAAAATGATTCCTAAGCTGGTTTTATGAACCGGCTGATTGCCCACCATAATTATTATATCCAATTAACATATTAATCAACAAAATGAGAGCTTTTTATATCGTTTTTGATATGAGCTGCTACATGTACACATTTTTTTTTAATATCCTTACAACTTATACGGTATCTTAATTTGATTGATCATTTGTTTTAACAAAAAACCATTTCAATTTACTGTAAAGACACTCATTGATTTGATATGCCTCAATAAGTGGTTATTGTTGACTTTGTTTTGTTCTGTGGTTATTCAACATGGAAATATATGACGTTCCTAACTTTATCGTGTTTGTATATATTTGTCTTCCAACAGATAACACTGAAAAGTATGGTATTTAGAGAAAAGCGTGCGGTGGACTTCATAAAAGACGTAACACTACTCTCATTAAAATTCCTGATATTTATTGAAATGAACATCAACGAAGACCAATTCGTAGCAATCATCACCAGCCTTACTAATCGAAAATGTCCAGAAACTCTACAGTAAGAATGTTTGATAATACCTCGTTATAATCATCTTGTAATAGTGGTTAGTGTTATCGTTCGTTATGTTGATTAATTATGACTTTTATTTTTATATATATAGATATATATTAAATATTGTATATTTATTTCTTGATAATCTCTAATGAAGGTTCATAAAATGTTCTGTACCGGACGAATTAAAAGGAAAAGCCAAGCAGACAGTGGAATCAGCTTTGAAGGGATTCGACATGAAAAGTGAGTGATATTCTGAATACGATTTTTTGGACAACATACAATAACCGGATAAAGAAACAATATTGTGTGTACATTGGAAGTTGGTTCATTTTTGCGGTCTTTTCTCAATTTTCATAAAATGTTTCGCACTAACTTTCAAAATATGTACTCACTCAACTCTCCATTAAATTTAGTTTTTTTTTTCCGTTTACGATGAAGTGCATGTAGTGTTCATAAGCTGCTAATAACAGGCCTTCCCTACGTTCTTTTTTCTTGCTGTTAATATTTTGTATCACAAGAATCGTTACATTCAGTTTATTAACTTATGCCGCCTATCTCTTATCTACTTTTTTTTAGTATATAACTGTAAGAAGATATCGCCTGTGACCATGACAGTACCAAAGTTCAACCCAAAGAAAGGAAAATGGGAAAAGGAATTGTTCCCAAAAGACTTGTAAATGTAATCAGTCTTTTGTGTTTCATTTAATGTACTCTAAACGAATGTCCTAACTACCGGAATTTGTAAAGTCTTCGTGAGCGTTGCTACAGTTGTTTGAAATAAACCGATCCTGGAGACTTAACAAGCGAATGTTTCATGAATTTCCTACTACGAATGTGGATTCAATGCAGCGAGCACAAGGAACATATTGTTTAAGCAGAGGTCATTTTAGGTCAACCGACTCAAATTACTTTGTGAACAGGAAAAACTTCAAAAGTCAAATTTGAATGAACTATGTTGTTGGTGGATCCGTCGTATTATTTCTAGAACCTTCTGATATGAAATGTTAAAAGGAAATCAATCAGCATGGATCTTTTGTTTTAATTTTAACTGATGACTGCTAAGCTATTAGAGACATCAAGGGTTTCATTAATATAAGCAGGGGCGTCAATCCTAATTGAAAAGTGAAGGGGGGGGGGCATAAATGACTGAACAGGGATACAATTGAAGGCGTGTGCGAGCGCCTTGGTGCAAAGCCTTTATCGAGTGAGGTCCAGGGGCCCGATTTAGGGCCCCTGATGTGGTCCAGGGGGTAGCCCCGGCGGGGGCCCAAGGGGCGGACTCACATCCAGAAATATGTAAGTCTGCATCTACTTGGTCCCTGAATTGATATGTCAGTCAAAATATATTTCAACAATAATCACATATTACAAATGAATTAGACCTAAATTATCTATATAACACGCGGGTGTTACTTAGGGCCTTCATCATTATTAATAAACTTGAAAACCTAAACCAAAGTCGGAAACATTCTTAAAGTTTGCACACGAGACTAAACACACCTTGTTATAAAGGTGTCTCCAATATGGAATCAAGGTGTAACACGTACATGTAAAAAGCATGATTGAGTATGAAGTCCATAATTCTTGTTGCAACAGGGCGATGGGGGGGGGGGGGGTTGCGCATATGAGACATTAATAACTAGTCATCTCATATACAATTTTTGAGCTCCTTTGATGAGATAAACGAGTCATTACGAGCCTGATAATCCTAGCGCCTACACGAGTCAGTCACTATACTTTGGGGGAGTGGGACATTTGATATTGTGTCCCCACCCTTCAAAAAGTGAGGCACGTGTCCCCCTACCTCCCCCATGATTGACGCCCTGAATAAAGATATATTGACACTACTTTTTTTTTTAATGTCTATGAAAGACTTTTGCCAAATCACGAGAGAACAAATAACATTCAATCCGTTAATAGAAATGGTTGAAGTTGTTTTTAGCGTCTTGACGAATACCTTATAATTTTTGTCTTTTATATTTGCATATTCCGGTTTCATCTCTTTAATCTTGTTACATATCGGTAATTCTTCACGTAGATATACATATATTTTAAAGCCGGGTAAGTTATATTTCAAATTTTATCAAAGAGTCATAATAAAATTATATTTAAAGCATATTTATGACGTAACAATTCTGTAGTGGAAGTCATAGAAGAAATACTCATTAATTATCAAAACTACATTATTGGCCGATAAACATTGCTCATAGCTCAATAATTTTCGGTAATGTATAAAAAAAATGTTTATCACTGTAAACCAGAATAACAACTGCTAAGATCTTTTTTGACAAATAAATACAATTTATCAATAAAATAAACCTCATCTTAAAAACAGCTTACAACAGTTACAGTTTGTGTTAGTGACAAAAAGTGCGAGAACTTTGAAAAATTCGACAGTGATTGCTTTATGATACGCATTTATATTGAATAATGAAAACTGTGTGTTTTAATACTTTATTCTATCAATATTTTAAATATCGAATAACTTTAATCGCCATTTCCTATTTAACATTCATCCAATTGAGTTGATAACATCATAACAAGAAAAAAAGTAAAATATTGTCTTCATTTTAGTGATTTTTGCTCAACTGTTTTTTAACTGCCTGGTTCAATTCCACAGCTGCAGCTATTGTAATATGTATCAATATTATGTGAATATGAATAAAAAATACCGTCTAGAAACTAGTAGACCGTAATTAACCTGAATTTATCCAGAGAACGGAAACGTGCAAACTACGGTCGCAACCGACGAAATGTAATACTTATGGAGCAGAAGTGTTTCACATATTAAAATAAAAATGATGATATTGCTACTTCAATTCAACGTTAAAGTTAACTAATAGAGATACGAAAAGTGGGTGAGAAAGGTGTTTAAAAGTGTCCCTTTACACAATCTTGTCTCCTTGTTATAATTACCTCTCTGCCTGATAATATGTTAAAGAAGATCGGCATACGTGACTTCACGTTTTGTATTTTAAATGATTAAAACTGTTGCATACTAGACAATTGTTTGCTGTTAAAACATGTGTGCATAGTTAATATAACATTGCGCTTCGTACATTTTTTCTTCAGAATTATTGTCTTGTGCATATTGTTCAAACAACTGTTCTAACATAGTCAACGATTTTTTTATTGATTGAATAAATTGAGGAAATACTATAATCATTCCATCTGATACGTATTTATTACACGATCAGGGAACAGCGCATGTGTTAACTTTTTATTTACATCCTGGTACAAACGACTTGATACAAGCAGATTGCTGCAACTTGAGGTCATACCAAATGATAAGTATAAACTAATCAAATGCAGTTTTTTTTATACCCTTTGTTGCGCTTGCCTGTATGATATAAGTGTTCTATATAATATTGTAGCAATATATAAAAAAAAATTCCGGTAGCTCGGAGATAGGCAAATCTCACATGAATTTAGTAGTTTAGCATATTTTCTGACATATAGTCCTCCTCTTAACTTAAAAATAAAAATAAATGAATATTATCTACTTCAACATGTATTAACATGCTGGTAATGAACAAGGAAACGTGAAGACGGAGAATACATCTTACAGCAACAAAGTAACTTCCTTTGTACACAAAACTGTAATTTACCACGACTAAACTGATGTGAAAAGGAACAGAATTGAGAAATTAACAAAGCACTTCCGTCGAATTATCCATTTTATACGGTTCCATATATTATGTTCCTCTCATTGTTTAATTAGCTGTGTTCCCATCCCAAAAAGTATTTAAGTCCTTAGCGCCTTGCATTTCGGAACGGTAGATTGTACTTATAACTTTCAATCAATATTTTCTATTAGCTGAAATAGCTTCGTCTTCAACGATGTAAGGCTAATTCGATCTGCAGGATCCACCTTCAAGCAAGACGTCATAATTTCATATCTGAATTGAATAAAATATTAAAGAGAATGTAAACTTGCATTGTACAGTTATACAGCAAATATCAGTAAGTGTTCAAATAATTATTCTTATGCATCGTAATGTATTTCCAGCGTGATTTTATTCCAAACATTAAACTGGTTTCTATATCAACATGCTTCTAAGAATAATTAATTGTAAACATTATTTAGAGTATGATAAAATCCAAACTTGAGTTTTTTCATATTCAGTAATATATAATATAATTCAACAGTCCAATAGTTACAAACTAACAACTAAATAGAACATAACTCACAGAGAGTCTGAACATAAATCAGGCTTTGAGAGAACTGGTAAATCATCAGGCTGAGCAGCAAACTTCATAATATCTAATCCATCAAATGGAGAAGCACCTTGAGTAAAACAGAAATAATTACAAGTACTATTTCATTTAATGTATGTTCTAACAGTACATTCATTGCCTCTCTTAAAGAAATAATATGTTGTATTCATACTTTCTTCCTTAAAAGTAAGGGTAATTTGCCTTTCACCTTAATATTAAAAATAAATTGGACAAAGATATGAATTAGACTTAACGTAATATATAGTATATTTATAATATACAGCTATCTTTATGTATATTGCGTTCTAAGTGTATACTTCAAATTAAGTATTGAAAACGTTTACCCTGAGAAAATATCTCCCAGATGAAAACGGCAAAGGACCAAACATCACTTTCGCGGTCATAATGTTTCTTGAAAATGGTTTCCGGGGCAAACCATGGAAGACGAAGGTTTTCCTACAAATTTGAACACGTTCATGTAATCACACAAGGAACAATATATGATAATTTCTAAAACATTTAATGGCATATTCATTCATAAATACATTCATTATCTCATCTCCCTACATTTAATGGATAGGGATATGATATTGTACTTCACCCATCATAAATGTGAGGATATGAGTGCATGGACTAGTGTGAGTGAGTGAGGCAAAAATGTGTCGTGAAACTCCTCCTAGACCGCAAGTCCGATCAAGTTTAAATTTTTTTGCTAGATGTCTGATCGTGTAAACTCGTGCCTACGAGATTGGAAGCGTCCTATGTCAAAGGTCAAACAAAGTAAACAATTGTATTTAGCAATTTTTCTGCTTGTCAACAGCATTACAACACACGATATGTAAAGATGAGAATAAATGTTAAATAGGATAGAATTTGGGTCAGGGTCAAGGGGCAATTGAGGTCAAATGTCAAGTTGGCCTAAATTGTTTGAAAAAGTGTGTCGCGGACTCCTCCTTCACTGTAGCTTCAATCAATTTTAAACTTTCTGAGTAGGTCCCCGACATATCGAAACTCGTGCATGCATGATTGGTGACGTCATATGTCAGATGTGAAATTCCCTTAAACGTGTTTTGTCATCACATGATTATCATACCGCAAGTTATGTAAAGAATACGTGGTCACATTTTATAATAGTATTGATGTAGTTGTTAAGGAACGTAGGTCAAATTTCAAATTGCACTAAATTGTGCGGAGGAGATGAGATCTGTAATTCCATGGATTGTCCTCTAGTTAAATATTGTGGTACTGTTTTATACATTTGAAAGAACTATTAGATCATCGTTGCATTTTCACAAATTTACAAAGACAATGTAAACCAAAACATATTTTATCCTCACCTCAAACTTGATATTTGAGAGCATTTTCTTGGTAGCTGATCGCAAGTTGAAGTCGTACAATTTGCACACCATGTTAGTTGTTAAAAGAACCTTTCTCGAACAAATAGCAGGATGATCACACTGTAAATTAAGTTGTATATAAGTGTATTTAAGGGCTTATGACTTTTCATAAAGATAGACTTATTTATGTGACAAAACTATTGGAACCATTCACATATGCATCTTACTTTAGTTAGTTGATTGATAACAAATGACACTTTTACTCACGTCTATTGATTCAAGAAAGAATAGGGCCTTCAGAGGTTCCAATAAAAATGATCCAATCCGTAGGGCATTGGTTGATTGAGCGGATCTACTTAATCCCTGCATGTATATTGTCTTGGAATAGACATCGTCGTATTTCGCTTTACAAAGAACATCTCTTAAAATACCATTTGTGATGTATTCCGTGTAAATGTAGTAAGGGACTACAATGTTTGGATCATAGAAAGTAGAACAAGAATATATGATAACAAACAATTCAATTTGTTTCAATTAATTAAATAAAAACAAATAAAAGACATATTTGATCAAACAGAAATAATTGATATCATAGTGCATAATTTGTATCAACTATTTTAAACAATTTATTGCCTACTTTGTACTGTATCAGCCGCCACAAATTCTACTACATTTCTGTGCTTCGGAATATGCCTGAGATGTTCAGCCAGCAATCTGATTTGAAGCCAGTCTTCATTTGTTGAGCTATCTGCAATAACACAATATATATATATATCTCTGAGATTCCATTTCAGTTCAGTAAAATATAAACCCTTCATTCACCGCTGATAAGATTATCATACAGTAATTTGGACGTGTTATCTAGATTCCATCTCATCATTGATATAGCACCAGCTGCTGTTTCTGATACACTGGAGGAGCCCTGTAAACAACCGGTTTCTTCTCATAGTCAAACACAATGCTGAGTGCAGGCAGAATTTGTACTTAAACAGTTGTTAGAGTATACTGAATTAACCAGGAAGCTATGCAACAAACATTTACATAACACACAACCTATTTACTACTATACGGGGGATCTGTCTTTTCCTTTCGTAGATGCCATTGATCTCTTTATACCTAGTCTAATGGTTAATGCAGGCATCATATATACTTAATTAAACAGTAGTTAGAGTATATTAAATTAATCAGGAAGCAATGCAATAAACATTAACATACCACACAAAGTATTTGCTACTATGAGGGATCTATCTTTTCCTTTCGTTGATGCTATCCATCTCTTCATGCGTCCCGTGCAAGGTATAGAGCTTTTCAGTATAATGTCACCTCGATTTAACACAGTGTTGTCTCCATAGAAGTAGAACTCTTTGAAAGCCAAGAGAAAATGGAGAAGAGTAACTAAACTAAATTGGAATAGAGTAAAACATTTTATGGATAGAACGGTAGTCGAAGCAGTGACCTCAGTTTTAAATACTGCTCATCTGAACTGTCAAACTATTGGTTGTTTTCGTTCCTTATATTGCCTTTTTATTTGTCTAGGGACGGCAGTCAAAACCCACAGTATCTTGCGTACTCTGTGTACAGATAAGGAATTTACCAATATTGCATATTAGTCGTTACAAAACATATTTAACAAACATTCTTTATTACAATAACTTTCATAGTCATCAATTTAGTTTTGTTACAATGAATTATAGTTATCGTCCACCTTCCCACAACTTTGATAGTACGGAATTGATAAATCAGCAGGTTTTAGAAGGAAAACATAACTTAACACCAACCATATCGTCTGGAGATTCATAATGTACTTCTTCACTCACAGGTATGTTGATTGCTTCAAATGTTGTTGTTGTCACGCTTGAAATAACATCAATAGAACATTTGCGGTTTACTAAATTAACTAAATAAACTAAATATTGACTATTACAAATGGGCGTTATAAAAACTTAAGTATGCGGATACCTCAAAAGGAGAAAAGAAAATATAATTCTGAGAAATGCGATAATATGAAGACAAAATATGTAACTCTCTCTGCGAAGAAAGAAGCATACATTTGGACACAAATCATAAATTGTACAAATTATACGAGCTTAGTATAGCTGAGTATAACTTCATTTGGAAACTTCATGTTAATTTGAATATGTGTTTACTGCTCAGATAAGGAAGTTGAAGTGACTTACTTTGTTCTCTCTGTAGTGCCCATCCTCTGCGATCTAAGCCCTAAAAAATAATACAGCGTGTGAAATATAATGGCATATACCAATTCTGTCACAGCACAGACATGAAAAGGACATCACGTTATGCTCCATTTTTAAAATGGACTAAATTTTATCTTTGAGTTTGTTTTTACTTTTATGTTTGTTTCATTTTCATTTAGCAGAACTATAATATCCATGCATTTTCTCTCCTTTTTTAAAATATTGACTTGTTTAATTCCAACAGGAATGTTTATTCTTATTCAGAAACTGAGTTTTAAATCATTTTTTAAATGCTTATCAAGATGAGGTGAATTCATGTCGAGGGTCGGATTGAATTTTTAGCAATGTTATAGCGATCAATTATTTTCGGATACACACAATTCACAGAAGAGGATTTCTCTTGAAACATTGTTTTTATTTTGAAATTAAGCTCAGTCATGTGGGATTCAATGCTAAGCTACTGACATTCTCAAAACGTACCTAACAGTTCCTTTGAAAGATTACCAATCGCTAGAAGGGCAACAGGGAATATACCCTCCAGCAATTTGATGATTTTCTAAATATTATACTGGCCACATGAAATATACAAATATAGTCTCAATTTAGTAGATTTTGTGTTAAATCACTTCTGAAGCTTCGTTGCCCCATTAAATCAATACGTTTTCAGTGACGTTTCAAAGTTTGTAGTTTTGAGGATTGATACGATAAAATAATATACGCCCATTTTGCCTTCATCAGTATCTGTATATATTAAATGAGTAAAGAAAAAGATTTCTAGAATTATTTTTGGCTTGTATTAAGGACACTTCATTAATTACATAGTTCCTTTAAATAATGAACGACAGGTTTACAATTGTTATTTAATATTCTCTTCGTGATCCAAATAGCCACTGTTCTAGAGAACGAACAAACAACCAGAGCCTTTGCTTGTCTGAGACAGTGAAGAAACTGTACTGATCTTCAATAACGTTTCACTGAGGTATCTCGTTATGAGTCCAAACTATAATTAAATGGAAGTCACAAATGAACGAAATTATTACCTGATGTTTCGTCTGGTGTAACTGAGTTTGGATTTTGGATGTGAATTAAAATTTCACTCTCTTGGTTGACTACATATCTGCCATCAACTTTACATGTGAAATTGTGAATATTGACCCTCATTTTGAACTTCAAATTTGATGTCAAATTTGTCATCTCTAGTTTCGTGACGTCAGTAAAAGATTCAGTTCTGTTATAAATATCGTTTTGTAACCACGTCACGTTTAACGGTAGGATTGTGTTGAAAATAGCACATTGTATCTCAACATCCGAACCCTCAATTGCCGAAAGTGTCCTGCTAGTATCCGTATTTCAATTGATGGTGTAACTATAATTGATAACAAGGAAAACATATACATTTATATTCAAAGTTCTACCGCACAAGGAAATAGTCATCATCATGATTAAAATAAACCCTGATAAATATCAATGATTAGCTTATTTGAAATTTATTGTGGAAAAATAGCTATATTTGTTAAATAACAACTGAAAGTATGCTTCAAATTTACCTTGGATATGAACCACAAATGAAAAGATCAGTTGATCCTTTCTCCAACCCGTATACCTTACATCATTGACACCAATTGCGACGTTGAGTACTCCCAGTGCGTAATGCATCGAATCACTCTCGTTTATCGTCAAAGGAAAATTCCTGTTGTCGTAAGTTCTAGCTTCACCTCTAAATAAATACGATTGGTTAAATCCAAGTCTCCATATTTACCCTGTTTTCTCATAAAACAAGACAGGACATTTTAGACATACATTTTCGTGTCGTTTTGCCATCACTTTAGAATCTGTAATCGCCTTAACATTTAACTTGTTCTTTGGGGAACCTGAAATGCTTAAAAACACTGAAAAGAACAATTATATAAATAAATATAGTTGAAACGGTAATGAGTTAGAAATTAAAGAACAGTGCAAAATCTTCAGCCTCCAACTCTACATGCGGTCGCCTTTACCAATTGGGCTTTGAAAACGGGCTGCATTTGCAGTTGTTCGAAGTCAGTAAGAAAGGTTGTCATTCAACTGTAGGATTTGCCACTTTTATCGAGATATGCTAGTCTGTTACATTACATTTTCTACACAAATTTATAGAGAATATCAAGAAAAAATTTCAATGTTCGGAACAGAGAATCCTGCAGAACTATCACGAATTGATATTCTGTGATTACCAGAAAACCGCATTGATTATCTAACTGCACAATTCACCATATTTCGTTTAACTTTTACATACTGAAATAAACTGACTTCATCATGAATTATGTTTCAACTATAACGGTTAATGTTGTGTGTTTCTTTACATGTGTCTGCAAATTCTCTCGGCAAAACAGATAATGCCAAGCAGATGTTACGTTGCCATATTGTGAAAGTGGAAAGAGGTAATTTGTTATTCACCGATTCTTATTATTTTCTAAGCTAGTAGCCTTAAGTTGTTTACTGATAGCATTTTGTTCGTATATAACCTTCAGAATGAAAATTCTTACCTATAAGTATTGCCGGTAAACCATCGCTGTTCAGAATGTTACTCAATACGGCCATATTTCTCTGTCAAGCTCTACACACTTCGCTCAAAGACTGATTCATATATGTGACATTCTAGCGTTAAGTGATTATGCGCTACTATGATATTCACACTTTATATTGCCAGGGGCATCGTAAAAAATGTACATGTAATAACAAAACTAAAAGTGTATTCAAATAAGTACATACTAATACAATCACCGATAACAGCATGAAATGGCGGTGCACACATTATCACTGTATTGGAGTAACGCTATTTCTGGTTGAGTATACAACGTAAAACATACTTAGCTACATGCTGTCAATAAAACTGGGGGTAAATTGCTCTCTTATAATGTATTGCAAAGGTAGGTACTTTCACTTAAATGAATACAAAATACTAAGTATAACACTGAATCTGCAGCCCTTTTTGGCTTACAAACTCAAAGACTCAACTAGAACTTGAGAACAATAGTCAGTCCTGAAAGGGATTACACAGTTTCATTGGATGATGCTTTTCTCATTAATACGTGATCTTCCAGCTTTAAACGGTATTGGGGATGAACAATATGCTTCGTTGGTATTTCTGGAAAGAATAGCAACCCATTCGGTAAAGTACAAATCTCGTGCCTCGTGCATCACTTACGTTAAACCGTCGTTCATGAATTATGCTGCTATACTCGCACCTAGACCGTTGATTAATCTCTTATTTAATCATATGAAAAGAACAATGTATTTTACAAAGCTCTATCAAATAATGTTGTTTATTGACAGCGGCACAGAAGTTGAAGCGACCATAGTTTTATTATTATATATTATTATCGTATATAGATACGAGTACACACATCGTTGCGGACCCAAACATGGTAAGAAGGACATTATATCTTGATTACTCCGTAGTCTTTGTCCACAATGTGTTCCTGTTTATGCATTTATTTGAATAAATTCCATATCTGTTCTTATATCAGGAAATGTAGACCACAAATAAAAAGCAAAACCAAAGCACGAAGAAAAATCTCTCGAAGGTACGGAATATATTTTTTCTTCTACATTATTATTCCAAAGCAAGGAGACTTTACTCGACTGCTTCACAAAATAACGGTTATAACTATTAGATTATATTCATTTAACGAAAGATGGCGCATCATCAATACCTTTAACACGCATGTATAATACTTGTAGTGTTCATGACGTAACAGTTTTATGTTCAGTACTGATGAAATCTCCACCTGTCATCGTCAAATGTAGATGCAAATATAAAGTCCATGCCCATTGAAAACATTCCTTTTAATACACCATAATGTTTAAAAACCAAAGATTTACTAACACTTTTCTTCAGAAAAGAACAATATTCTAGTAGATGGATAACGCACTGCGAGAACTGTTGCTCCATAGGGTGAGCCAATACCGATTAAAGACCTTGTGTCGATACACGTGCCAGTGCACCCTCACTAACACGGTGTCCACGGGAGTCTAATTCTATAATACTCGGGTCTTCATTACAGCAAATTTAGGTTACGGGAAGACATCGTACATTCATCATTGGGTCCGCGATTGGGTTCCAAAGATGAAACCACCGAAAGATGGCGAAATATATAATCAGTAAATCTATATATTGACTTTAAGGAGGTTGATCACTCGAAGATACTTTCCGAACTTGTAAGACAATGATGCCTGTTGGAATCGATTTAATGGTAAACGATATTGCCGAAATGTTTCTGAATTATGAGTTTCAAGTACTCCTGGATCGGTTTGATGAACTATCGATGTTTACGAAGAATCCGTCTAACGATAAAGAGGAACGTATCAATCTCCTCAAAAGGGAAATGAAGATGATGTTAAGCTGACGGTCAAAAACTTACTCGATAATAAAACAAACATGGTTCAATATAAAAAGCTTAAGCGTTTGCTAACGTCTCGTAAAGTTTATGATAGGATATTTTCGTTCGCCCTACCGTATTCAAAAGTCAAAAGTAAATATTCAGTATATTCAGAAAACTTGAAAATAATATTAGACTTACAAGCAATATCCAAATTATCCTTGATTCCTGATTCAAGTGTGTAAGACTCTAATATAGACGCCACACTGAGAGTCAATTCGGATGCGAAAAACCAAACTTCGATTAAAAAAAAACTGTCAAATAAAGACAGTCTATCGACTGTCTTTAAGAACGAATATTTGAATCGCACTGATGGTTGTTAAGCTGTTATTTATATGCCGTAAGTGTTTGGGTTGTCATACCAAACATGTCAGTGATATTCATAGTGATCTTTACATTTGAATGTCGCGGTAGCTTATTGCCACATTAATTAATCTGTTTTTATGACGTCATGATTTGTCTCATGGTTTTCTTTAGGCTCTTAAATTTCATCGGAAGAACTGACCCAATGGTCTGTGTCGGTTAGTCTAAGTAGTCCAACCACTTTAAATGATGAGCCTGATGGGACATTGAAATCAACACTTCTCAAAATAAAAAGAAATAATAAACAAATACATCATGGATATCATTTGCTATTCGATGGCACTTGTTAATATACCCTCAATAATGTTGTAAGTATTCACAAGTGTATGTAAATATTTTCTAGTAACCTCCTCAATTAGAGGGTTATGGGATGTCATTAAACAATTCGGTTAAATTATGTTCTGAGTTACAATATAATTAAGCCAGTATTGAAGTCATTTTTAATAATGATTGTGAAAGTAATAACACTCGTGGATACAGGGCAGTGAAAGTAATGTTAATTAAGTATTAATTATAGATGAAATTTGACTTATCCATGAAGTTAGGTTCCCTTATATCATATTCGTTTGCGTTAAGTGACACTAGATATTCAAATTTATGTTCTAACATATACACAAAAGCAAACTACACATGTGTCTGGTGTACATGATTAACATAAAATGCATATAACAGAAAAACAAGTAAAGATACTGAAATAACAAAGATGTAGAGAAACAAACAAAATTACCACTGAAGAAGACTCAGGTTCTATAACGTATAAACAAAAAAAGATAGTTATTTTGGCAATTCCTGAGAGTATACTAGATGAGCGAATACATGCTGACAGGAAGTAATTGCTGTGAGTATTTACAGCCTACTCAGTGTAATTGTGTGTATGGATAACACAAGATAAAGCACAAAGAAGCAGATGCATGAAAACCTTTGTAAGTTTAGAAAAAAACATCTGTGAATTTATCGAAATATATTCAGCAAACAATTCAGTTGATAGATAACATATTTAATACTTAGGGAAGTTAGAGAATTAAGCATCTATTCTATTAAATGAAGTAGTTGTGATATATTTCATTTCTTTATTACAAAGAAAACAAACAAGTAATTAAGTATTTGCGATCGGTTTCATTTATTTATTGAATTAAAGAGATTGATGGTTAATAGTCTGTTTAAGTGTTCCATGGTTGATATCATGTAATAATTAACTAAAGTCTTGCTTGGTGGCATGTACATAGCAAACAACTGTCACATAATATAACAGTTGAGTGGGACAATTGACAAACTATTAAAATAGATATCTAAATTGCATTTATATATATAAACTAAGCAAGCTTTTAGCGATGCTGAAGAGTGGGGGTCTATTGTGTTGTATAGCAGGTAACTTTTGTGCTCAAATTTGTGTGTCAATTTTAAAGGTTCTGAAGTTACTCTCTTTAGAACTCTTGAGAACTTTACAAAACTGTTATACATCTTTGTATTAGTTTTAAAGTTTTTGAACTACTTTGTATAGCACTATTTTGAAGTGTGATACCGGATTAATTATTATTCGCTTTTAAACGCAGTAATCATCTGAGCAAGCTTCTCATAAACCAATATTCAGCTTGTCAACATCTTTAGAACCTTAGAGCACCATGTACCTCAGATTTAGCATCACATTTGACCTTGGACATGAATATTGTCTCCCACTGTCATTACCTGGACTCAGTATGTAGTAAGACTCCTTTCTTAGCCACAATTCGCTTGGCTTTGCTAGCCCGGACCAAGTGATGATGTGCAATGTACAATTTGATATGAATTGATACACTCTTCCTGTACATCAGAGTTACGTTCTCGGCCATTAATTGACAAAAAGTTGGTGTTTCAAAGATCCAAACAAGGTCAGAATGTACTGTACTGCACTTTCAACCTATTTTCACTTACATAGTTTATGCAGGACTTTCTCCTTACTTTAAACTGGATGGTTCAGGTTATGTCCATTCTACAAGACAGTCGGCATGCTCCAGAACATGATAGCTTTCTACGATATGGCTAGGCATGCAGTCGAAACAACAGCTCAGAGTGAAAATAAGATTACCTGGGCTATATGAACGGCATTATGTATCAACTCAGTAGAATTAAGTTTAAAGTAAAATATGTATCAACTCTGTAGTATAAAGTGTATGGTAAGATATGTATCACCTCAGTAGTATGAAAGTTAAGGTAAAACATGTATGAACTCATTAGTAGGTGATTAAAGGTAAAGATATGTATCAAGTAAGAAGTATGAAAATAAAGGTAATGCATGTATCAACTCAGTAGTATGAAGGATAAGGTAATATTGGTATCAACTCAGAATTATAAGTTAAAGGTAATATATGTATCAAATCAGTAGTATGTAGTTAGAGTAAGATTTGTATCAAATCAGTAGTATAAGTTAAAGGTAAGAAATGTATCATCTCAGAAGTAGGACGATTAAGGTACGATATGTATCATCTCAGAAGTATGAAATTAAGACTAATGGTAATATGAAGTTGATGGTAAGATATCTATGAACTCAGTCGTAAGAACTTTAAGTAAGATACGTTTCAAATCAGTAGCATAAGATATATAGCATCTCAGTAGTAAATTACTTAATGTACAAGAAAGCGCATAAATAATTTGTTTTGTACTTTTGGTGTGATATTTTTGCTTCAAAATAAATAATCTTTCCAACGTTTAAGAACTTAACCTAATTTTCTTTTGAAATTGCCCTCACTTGGATCTATAGGTAGAATTTCCGAGCATTTTTCATATGTGTCTTTTGTTTGTCTTA
>KN883813.1:27493-38397 GCA_000934455.1 Apostichopus parvimensis
TGCCCTCTCTTGGATCTATAAGTGTCTGTGTCTTTTGTTTTTCTAAGCATATGAGGACAGCACTAGTAACCAACACCTCTAACATGCCTGTAGCTGCCAGGAAAGGTTCTATTTACACAGGTTAGATAAACAAAGATAACACTTGATAACGTTATCTGCACTAGTAGCCAACACCTCTAACATCATGTAGCTGCCATGGAAAGCTTCTATTTTACACAGGTGAGCTGAACAAATAGGAAACTTGAGAAAGGTATCTTAGCCAATTTTTCGTAAAGTTTCTGGCCTTGATTTGTTTATGCATCCTCTTCTCAACTAGACATACTATTTAAATTTTAAATGTGAATGAGCCTGATCACTTTCTGCATACTATTTAAAGTCTCGGTTGTTGAGGCAGATTCAATGTTTCTTATTCTGAATGCACTCTGACCAGGTGGGTTTAATAGAGAAAAGCTGTCGCAATGGAAAAAACAGGAATCTATTTTCTGTTTCCCTTATGGCGCGATCGATTTACCGTAAAATCACTGCGACCACCCATATCAGCATGTTCATTACTCGTATCGTCTACTTTTTTTTACCCAATTTCAAGTAGGAAATGTCTGAAAGCACCTGTTTATTCCTTGCAATGGTGACCGAAATAAACATACATTTAAAAACTTACCACGAAAGTGAAAGTAAGCCTAGCCTAACGGTCGAGAGATTTGACTGGCGCATAATCTATTGGTCGGTTCTAGCAAATTTTGATTCAAGTTTGAAGAATCTACGGAATTTTTAAAAAATCAGGCAAATTTTATTCAGCTCAAAATGTTTAACTACAGATAACTCAATAAAAACAATGATTATTACTATGACAATTCAATAGAACGGTGTTATTTTCACTGAGCTTTTAGGGCAGTAAGCTGGAAAGGTGGAAGTTAAACTTTGGCAACACACATTGAGACTTTAATACGTAAATTCTAATATCATTGTAGGTCATTAGCTTGTCATGTTTATCAAGTTTGTATTTCAAAGAGTTAGGGGGAAAAAGGATTGAAGGTTTGTCCAGTTATTTTTATATGTATTTTAATGCTATCAGGGAAATTTGTCTGGGAGATAAAATGTTGAAAATTGATAATTACTTGCTTATAATGAAAACTTCATTAAAATATGAAACAAAAATCTCGTTGGGAACTTTTGTGTAATAAATTGAAATTCTCATTTGAGTAATAGATTAATAGTTGGGAGGTTTAGGGAAACTGTGACAAACTTGACAAAAAAATCTACTGTGAAGAGTGCAAATAGTATTAGATGAAAGGTATAATTTGTTGAACTAAAATTAAAACAATTAGAGCTTACTCACTTTTGCTCAACAACACAGAACATTTGTTGTTAAAAACTTATTGAGCAATATTACAAAAGTGTCTCATTTTGCTAGAACTAAAAATAATGTTCTTAATGTATCTATAGTTGCTTGCATGTTGCTCATAATACTTCCAACCGGTCATCCATTTGGTACAATTACACAGCAATGATAATGATTTTGTGCATTAGCGCCCTCATCTGATTTGCTACAACGAAACAGGAAGTAATATATTTGATGAAGTGGATTTTGAAGTCATGTGTAGTGTAAAGTTTTGTTATCAATAGTAGAGAGATTCTGCAAAGGAGCCCTCAATATAGTTGTTTAAATATTGCTCATAATACTTCCAACCGGTCATCCAATTGGTACAAGTACAAAGAGATTTTAATGATTTTGTGCATTAGCGCCCTCTTTTGGTTTGCAACAATAAACAGGAAGGGAATTTTGACGGCATGTGTAGTGTGAAGTTGTGTTATCAGTGGTAGAGACATTCTGCATAGGAGCCCTCAATATGTGTCAATACCGAAAATCACTATTTTTTAAATAAGGAAAGCCTAAGAATTTGTTTCTCTGCCTTGATGTTAAAAGAATAGTCCAGATCATCTAAGCATCCTTAAGAAAGTTTGTCCTTCCTATCCTAGTTACTATTTTAGAGAAAATAACATTTTATTTCGATTTTTCTTGTACCTAAGGTGAACTTAAAGCAAACATGTATGGTATACTAGAAACACACTGACAACATTTGATATTGTTCTTCTTCAAAATCTACATTAAATTTTTTATGCTTCAAAATTTGGATGCTTCAATGAATAAGCCAGTTGTGTTTAATAGGTAAAACTTTGAAGAAAAAAATTCTACTGAACCGTACTGCTAACTACAGTGATTGTTTATGGTCTACATTAATTAAACCCATCTTTTTTAAGGGGATGAATACTAAGTAGTAGCTAGTGATTTTTCCCCGTAGGGTGTCTACCATGCATCAATACTTTTTTGTTTTGAACATCATTCCTATTAGGCATCACTTCGTCTGAGTATTTCCGTGATATGGGTTACAACGTTTCAATGATGGCCGATTCCACATCCAGATGGGCTGAAGCTCTGAGGGAAATTTCTGGACGTCTTGCCGAAATGCCTGCTGGTATGTTTATCTGCTACGAGGTCAATTGAAGGATACATTTTAGTCTTGATTTTTTAACATTGAATGATGTGCATTTAAGCAGGGATCATCTGATGACCACTTTGGATGCTAGGCACATTATATTTGCTTATGTATAGTAAATAATGTACAGTACGTTTACACTACTGTCTAGGGTGTAACATTTTCATCCCTAGAATTTCACAATGTTAGCCACTTAATTACAACGCTGGACAACTTCTAGTTAATAGCAAGTTTCTTTTTGTCATTTTGCTAAAATTAAAACAAACATCAATAACTGTAGACAGAGTAATAACAGGTAACCTCACAGATTGTTTGCCCAACAATTGTTGACGGAAATAATATCATGTTTGTATGTTTAAATGTCTACTGCAAGAAAAATGCCAGTGCCTGTTTTTCTTACTGGCAAATGGCAACATCTATTTAGCTAATGAAAAGCCTGAATAAATAGACCTGATCCCCCTCCCCCCCCCCCAAGATTGTCAATTAGAAAGCTTTGCTTTGAGAAACTAACTACAATATAATACTATGGTTTCGTTAAGCTCTCGCACACACATCAATTATTAATGGAGTTATTTTTATTCAGTACTTCAACTACTTGTCTTGGTTTTCTTTGTCTTGACATGTTTATATTAGTTTCATTAATCTATTGATTGACTTATTGGCTTGATTGAATGATTGATTGGTTTTATTGATTGATTAGCAGCTTTTTGAGATCAATTTGGATGCATTTTCTTTGTTGGGTTTTGTTCAATACGTAAATCCTGTAACAATTTTGATTAATTACCATATAACTACTGAAGTATCATTTTCAGGTGTTGAATCAAACGAATAGAAAAGAATAGTCTTGCATTTCATATTGTGGGATAATAGTAATTAAAACAGTGGAATTATTACTAGATGGGGCGTTGAAAAGTTAAGCCAAATATTATCGTTAATTAATAGTTATTATTCTTCTAGTTATTCTTCCCTTTAAAAAAAATATCAAAGCAAAAGTTTAGTTTGATTAGTTGTAGTTATTTGGACATGTTGGAGGTGTTGGTCACATCCTTATGTTTATAATAGATTTATTTTTCAATTTCAAGGGTTCCTTACTGCATTGAGTAATTTTCAATAAGTTTGGTAAGATTGTTCAAACTTGTTCAAATGCCCCAAAACTGTTTTGCTTTGTTGAAGGGTATCACGTCTTTGTTTGAAAGATGTCAAAGATGAAAATATTTCGTGACATTTTTGAGTAAAGTAAAGCACTTTAACTGGTATTTTGTTCGGCCAAACTGGACAAGGTGGAACCACTCACTAGTCAATCACCCTCAGCTGGTCTGTATGCAGCAAGTTCATCTGATTTGTTCATTCAATTTGTTTGTTTTACTTTGATTCAGAGATCTGTAAATGGTATAGAACATGCACACAGTAACTGATATAATTGCACCCTCTGTAGACATGCTGGAGAGCTCCATTTCAACTTTATATTGAAGCTGTGAACTTTGTTCTTACATTGGATGGTTCTGACCAAATATGTAATACTGTGTTCACATATAATTGCATTTGCCATCAATCTAAATAAAGGCAACTTGTGTGTGGTTATGACTGTCCATTTGTTCCTCGTAATGTAGACACTATTTGAAAAGCTTACAAGTCACAACAGACTCAAGAACAAATTGTGACCTACAAGTGCAGTGTATTAATGTACTCTTTTATTTGTAAACCCATGACAAATAATGCCTAATTTGATCGTTTCTGATGTGGTTTTGGTTGACTGAACTGTTAAACAGAATATATTTTCCAATACATGTATCTTGTTTTTCTGGCAAACTTCCAAAAATACTAGCAAATACATTGATAATTGCAGCTTATTTTAAAGTTTGCCAAATTATCAGAAATTATCTGTATTTTTTTTTAATTTTTAATAACCAACAACTAAAAACCTCAACAAAAATTACAGCCAGTGTGACTGGTAATATTCCAGTAAGAAGCCTCTCTGGTTCAATTGTTCAACAATGCTTGATATGAGAAACTGTTTGGCTTTACTCTTATTAAGGTGTTCATAGAAAAATGCTGTCAAATGTTTATTTGTAACAACATTCAGTAAGTATCTTTTCAGTAATATATTAATTTGTAAAATGTGGGACTCTCTTAGTGTCAGAGAAAATGCAGCACTTGGTTAGAAATTTCAACAATGTAAGGACTGCCAAATATGATTGATAACTTATATACCTTTGAAATATAGCTTGACAAGTTTAAAAGTGCAAACATGGCTTGTTGAAATGTTAAACGAGTTAAGGTTGTTGCTAATTAGTTCAATATTGTGTGACATTCCAAGATGAAGGGCGGAGTATGCATTTTCTTTTTTGGTTTCCGTTGCCAGTGTGTCTCCTCCAGGAGGTGATTTCTGTGATCCGGTTACCTCAGCTACCCTGGGAATTGTCCAAGTATTCTTTGGTCTTGATAAAAAAAAACTAGCCCAGAGGAAGCATTTCCCTTCCATCAACTGGCTGATCAGCTGAATTATGCTGAATTTATGCCACTTAGAACAAAGGTGAGAGAAAGAAATTCAAAAGTTAGAACTGACCATTATTTAGCTTTAACTTTGACTAAAGCTTCATTGTCATCCTGATCTGACCAGTGTGTGTTTTTATGTTGTGTAATGAGTTGGTTAATAGCCAAACATTTCAGGCATTGGCGTGTCTATCAATACATGAGAAATGTACTCAACTCCTTCATTCTGACATCACAGTCCTACAAATTAGTTAACTAACCACACACTCATTGTGTTTTTCAAGTGTTTCTGATGATCCTTGTGGAAGGAGGAAATGGATACAGTTGTACCAAATTAATAGAAATATCTACTTTACAAATTGAAAGTACTATCCGCCTTTCAGTTTTGATCCCATAACAAAGGGAGAATAAATCCCTTTTTTTATTGATTTCATTATTTGCTTAGTCTAGATATATTTCAAGGTCACGGTTTCATTACCTTGATGCCCAACGTATTTGCTTAGTCTGTGTAGAAGAAGGAAGCAATTGTTACTGCATTATTAAATGTTTCGCTATATTTGATGTAAAATATCACAAGGTGACATACTCTGAGATATGTTTATATGCTGTTATTATGAAGGACATATTAAGATATAATCACTTGATTTATATATGAGGTTTGTTAACTGCTGCCTTTGTGATGTATTAAGAGAGATGAAAAAAAGACTATGTGGTTACTTAGTATAAAGCCTCCTCTGTCAGTCGGTGTCGACTGTGGGTGTAAAACACCTTCGGTCAGATTTTTTACTGTCATCTCTTGTGGCTGATGTAAGCATGTAAACTGCTGTTTCTGTGACGTGTTCTTGAGAGAATGAAATAATGCTAAATCTTTATGGAGGATATAAGATGAAGATACGGCAATATTAAGCTTCTATCCACATGACGTATTGTGACTTGTGCAGTTAGTGCTCATTTCTTTATATTAATTTTGCCCCAAAGGTACATATTGCCTCTATTGAATTTGAAATGGTCAATATTGACGTTTATGGTACAATCAATGTATCTCAACTAAATTAAAAGTTACCTTACTTCTGGTCACTTACTAGTAGGTGATTGTTCAGAGATCAAGTTTGAGAAGATTTTAGAAGTTTTTCATGCAGTTAAAGGAGAACACAAAAACTAGCATTTTGTTATGCTGATATGACAAAGCTTTAAGAAACCAACTCCACCGAACAGCTAAGAAAAATGCTGCTCCCTTTGGGATATTTTGGGATATATCATAGGTAAAAGTTGGTGTCTGGAAGCTGTCACTATGTAAATGTGTGATATCATTGAGTAACAAGGATTGGAAATATGGATCTGAAAAACAAAGATGAACAGAACTTAACTGGCACTGAAAGAAATTAAAAAAGGAGCATAGACAATTAAACGATGAAAAACGATGACCATGCAGGTGAAATCTCGTTAGAGCAATCTTACAGTTCTAAGGTTAATATATGAAATCATCTGAGGACGTATAATCATACTGACTTGCGCGATAAACATTGCTTTTGGAATTGTAAATAAATATGTTTACACATGATAGGTCAAAGAAATTCTCCAAGAGGAAGAAGACTTGGCAGAAAACGTCCAGCTTGTTGGAAAAGGTTCTCTAGCTGAGACAGATAAGATCACTTCTTCAGAGGCTGTTTTTAACCTGTTAGCTTTAACTTACACCCACTCCACATAGATAGACATATATAATCTTTGATAGAGGCCCATGAATACTTTAACCCTACTGGGAAGTTTACTCTCTTTTATAGACCTCACTTCAGAAATTTACGTTGTCGACAATTGATAAGTTGTTTAATACTAAATTTAAAATATAATTATCCATCTATGCCAGGTATTTCAGTTTATATACTTTTCCAGGGGCTCTTTTTGAATGAAATATGTGCTTTTCTTACATTTCAATAATTTGTTACATGTTTCATTTTATAGAAGAAAATCAATGAGTGAAAGTAGATTCAATTACTACTTTAAATTTCTCATGATTTCAAACCTGACTAGATTATACAAAAAATCACTTGTGACAGTATAAAAAATATTTTAACAAACAGTTCAGTTGATTTGTAAAATATTAACTAGGGAAGTTATTGAAATAGGCATCTGTTCTATTACCTTAAGTAGTTGTGATATGTTTCATTTGTTTATTGAAAAGAAACTAATTAAGTACTTGCAAAATCGGTTTAATTTATTTTTTGAACTTCAGAGGTCAATGGTGAATAGTCTGTTTAAGTGTTTCACAATTGCTACTTGATCTCATGTGATGTTATAAATGCAGTCATGTTTGGTGGCATGTACATAGCAAATAACTTTCACCTAATATAATAGCTAAATAGGACCGTTCACAAACTAGTGCAATTAATATCGACATAACATCTATATATGTAAACCAAGTATGCTTTTACTAATGATGAGGCGTGGGGATCTGTTGGGTTGTATGGCAGGTAACTTTTAGATCTCCCTAGGGAGTAACTTAGTGCTCAAATTTGGGTGTCAATTTTGAAGGTTCTGAAATTACTCTCTTTAGAATATCAAGGTTCTTGTGTACAAAAACTATTACACCTCTTTGTATTAGTTATATAGTAATTTGACCATTTTTGTACAGCATTATTTTGGAAGTGTGATACTGGATTACTTATTTTCCGCTCCTACACGCAGTAGTGATCTGCCTCCCAAAAACCAATAGTGAGCTTGTCAACATCAATCTTTACAACACCCTGTACATCATATTTAGCTTTAACCTTTTTCACAATGGACTTGAATATTGTCCCTCAATGTCATTACTTTGACCCAGTCTGCAGTTAAAATACTTTTTTAACCACAGTTAGCTTGACATGGATTTGACATTACTTGGTACATTGTTCCTGTATATTAAAGTTACTTTCTTGGCCTATAATTACCAAAGAAGGTGAGAAGGTACTGTAATGTAATTTCAACCTATTTTCACTTACACAGTTTATGCAGTACTTTCTCCTTACTTTGTTCCTTGATGCTTCAGGTATTGTCCATTCTACAAGACAGTCGGTATGCTTCAGAACATGATTGCTTTCTACGATATGGCATGCAGTCGAAACAACAGCTCAAAGTGAAAATAAGATTACCTAGGCTATTATCAGGGAGAATATGAATGACATCATGTATCAACTCAGTAGTATGAAATTTAAGGTAAGATATGTATCAACTCAGTAGTTTAAGTCAGAGGTAAAACGTATATCAACTGTATGGCGGTGAACGTAAGATATGTATCAACTCAGTAGTATGAAATTGAAGGTAAAATATGTCAGTAATATGAAGTTAAAGGTAGATATGTATCAACTCAATGGTATGGCATTGAATGTAAACTATTTATCAACTCATTAGTATGAAGGTTTAGGTAAGATATGTATCATCTCAGTTATGAAGTTTGAGGTAAGATATGTAGCAACTCAGAAGTATGAAGTTTAAGGTAAGATATGTATCAACTCAGTAGTATGGCTTTAAACGTAAGATATGTTGATAACTATGAACTTAAAGGTAGGAAATGTACCAGCTCAGTAGTATGAAGTTTAAGGTAAGATATGCATCAACTCAGTAGTATGAAGTGTATGGTGAAATATGTGTCAGCCCATTAGTAGTATAAAGCTTAATGTAAAAACTGCACATATAGAGTTTCTATGTACTCTTTTGGTGTAATATATTTTCTTCAAATTGAATAACCTTTCCGACATTGAAGAACTTAACCTAATTTTCATTTGAATTTTTCCTCTCTTGGATCTTTAAGTACAATTTAAGAGCACTTTGCATATGTGACTTGTGAGTCTCTGAGCATAAGGTATTACCACCATAAAAGTGCAATAAGCCTTCCCATTCTTGAACCTTTTGTTTTGTGTTTGTTGCCTTGTAGTTTTCATAATTTCAGTTTAAGTTTGTATCATGTGACATAACTTGTTAAAGACCTCTTTAAAAATGTAATCCTTCGGCCTTTGTATATATATATATATATATCATAGTAAAAGTATTATAAAGTATGGTATATTGTTTACAGTAAGCATATAATATATATTTAGTATATATATAGTATTGTATTTATCATAAAGTTGATACTTCATAGTAAAGTAAATAGTGTATCGTATATTGTATAATATAGTATATAGATAGTTTTTAATGTAGTGTGTATAGTATATATTATATAGTATAGATGCATATACATTACATTATATAGTATATAGTGTAGGGCAAGTAGTATAATTTATTATATATTATATAATGTTGAGTACATACTGTATATAGTAATGTATTTATTATAAAGTGTACGCTACATAGTATATTATATAGTATATAATGTATTTTATATAGCATATATTATGCATACTCTATATTATATAATGTATAATATATTTTATAAGGTATGTATTATGAAGCATGTTTTGTAACATATCAATTGTTAATGCAACATTGAAGTAAAAATTGAGGGAAACAGTTTTTAATTTTCCTCTTTGGGTGTTAAATTCATACTAATGCGAAGAATATTATGAGCGACAATCATATTTAGGATCACATTAGATCAAGTTTCATCAATAACTTTGTCATTAACTTTGTTGAAAAGGCTTGGAAAGTCACATACTTTGAGCAACTACAATCTCAATTTGAGATTTTAGTACTATGTGATTGCCAACAAAGCAACTGTAAAGATTCTCTTTCAGTGACCTACTTAGTCATAAACTGCATTGCTTAAATATTTATATATCATCAAAGGTTGCTTGACAATGTGTAATATATCAGTTCCTTCCTCTCTTCCATTTTCAGGACCCTGTGAAAGATGGTGAAGCCAAAACAAAGCTGACTTTAGTGAACTTTACGAAAATATGCAGCAAAAGCTTCCGCAATCTTGAAGACTGATTTTGTTCTATCCCTAGTTTAAGAGAATTATATTTGGCAATATTTATGTCGAGTATTTCAAAAATATGTGATTGATTTTTTTGTGGACTGTAGTATAGTATGATAAAGTATCAATATATTTCAGTACAAGTTTCATTCAGTAGTTCATCATTTGCATATTTGTTCTATTTAGTACACAACAGATTTGGTGAAATTATGAAGAGAGTAAATATAGATATATGTGAATGGTTTATGTAATTAAGAAATGTGTTCTTTGTAATAGAATATAAGATGACTGCAAAATCTTGGTGTCATGTTTCGTTCTATGGCAAGCACTTGTGACCTAAGTATTTTATGTGAGCAAATTTCTTGGAGTTCACTTTCATCCAATTTTTATCAATCCTACCAGCAAATGTGAATACTTCTACCACATGTGGTGGTAATTACATACTCCTGTAGAGCTATACTGCATGTTGGAAAACCTGTTCAATTATACAGGCTTTGTTAGTGGTACCAATTTCATTGAAGTCAGACCATAAGTTTCACATCACAATGGCAACAGTGGGACACGTACCTTACACCTAGAAACCATACAGCATACAGCCATGATAAGGAAAGCGTATTAACCAAGATACACATCACAACAGCTGTTATGTTGGAAGTGTTGACAGTATTATCAATTAAAATAAAACTGTTAGCAAACTGCTTATCCACTAGAGAGCCTGTGTAATAGAATGTGTAAAAGTAAGTTGGCCTGACGTTTCGATCCTAGCAGGATCTTCTTCAGAGGCTAAATGACAAGTACAGTAACAGAAGGGACAAAAACACGCACAGAAAACAGACAGGTTAAAGAGCACGGTGAACACAATGAGATAGATGAAAGGGGATAATAGGTAGACAATGGATGGTGAGAAGAAAGCAACATGGAAAGAGGAGAGGTAGGATATAAACAGTGGAGGGACAAAGAGAGGATTAAAGGAACAGGGTAGGGAATAAACTGGAGAGGGACAAAGACAGAAAGGTGTGGAGAAAAAA
>KN883813.1:49533-71305 GCA_000934455.1 Apostichopus parvimensis
TGACAAGGAAAACGTGGTAAATATCACTGATCAAAGGTCAATTTTGACCGAAAATTTTAGGTCAATCACAAATTACAAATATATGTGAAAATGAGAGTGCGACAGTCGGAAAATTAGAGTGCGACAGTTGGAAAAATTAGAGTGCGACAGTCGGAAATTCCGACTGTGGCACTGAAATTTTCCAACTGTCGTCAGTTTTACCAAGATTGGGGGGGTGAGACACCCCCACACCCCCCCTCTAGCGACGTCCCTGGATATATGCAGTCATCATTGTAATCACTACCGTAAGTGTTAATTAAGACAAGTAGGCCTATTGCGTCACTGCATGTACCTACTCTTATATAGGTACCATACCACGTGATTACTGTACATCCGCTCTAAAACAAAGGAGTCAAAATGACCTAATGTATCTAAAAAAAAAGTATCTATAGGCCTAATGGCCTATTTTAATGCTTGTTTTGGCATATTATCAGTAACCAATGTTGCTTTTCTGCATTCATGTGAAAGAGCATAAATCAAAGTAGGCCTACAGTTGGTGTGAAAATAAGAAGGTCTGAAGAAGCTAGTCTATTGGCTAAACCATTTTAGAAGTTCTTTAGTTATAAATGTTGATGTTACTGCGGGTGAGCAGACGGAAAGGTTGGGGTTCAGTATACTAAACTTGCTCCTCTTTTAGTTATAAATATAAGCCTTCGTGATATGCCAATTTGCAAGCGCCAAGACAAGACCTCAGCTATCATGTGGTATTGTAAGACATGCCAGTTGAAAACTTCTATCTATACTTTGGCAGGCCTTGAACGTAATGCGCTTGGTGTGTCAAGTTATTAAAACGATTACTTGCTGCAGCGTTCTGAAGTAGTAAACTGTCACATTGTAATTAATACTATGATCATGTCTGATTTATTTAACTAGACATATTGATTTGTTTGGAACTTTGACTCGAGGACGAAGTATGACGTCGAATGGGCAGATTCCTCTACATCGGTCACTGGGTTAGATTCGGTTGTGTCTTGGTTCGTTTCAGCGGGTAGCGGTGGTTGTTCCCTCTATATATGGAAACAACCAAAGTGCACGTAGTTTTAAAGTACGATATTATATAGCATATGTGCAAACGTTACTATACTTCAAAACAAGACACAATTTCCAACAATGTATATCCTCCTGTTGTAGTCAGAGGCTTCGAGAACTAGAGCCAAATTGACAAAGGGCCAGGGAAAATGTAAACCTGACCCCCACAAATCATTCAACATGAACGACATCTCTGGTTGACTTTCTTTCCTGTTAAATGAGTATTGTAAGCCACTTGATTCCATAGCACAGTTGTATTACATGTTGCTTATTGTAACCTTCTTCCTTATTAAAAGTCATTGGTGAGCCAAAGAAAGCAATACGGATCTCTGCATTTCTTTTGGAACTATCACTGGTACATCTAATGTTCCCGGTATACATTTAATATCTTACTACACTTGCCAAAAAACCTTCAGAGTAGTTCGTATATAAAACCTGTTAACTAATTAGACCTATGTGAAGGGGCTGTATCAATATAACCTACAGTTCTTACCTGTTCTAATTTTTTCACCATATTTTTTAGTTTAGTTGCTATCGTACTAAAATTAGGTCGCTCCCTTTTTCTGTTGCTCCAAGAAGAGAGCATAATACCATACCTGTGATGAAAATGTGGAATAAAATTTCGAAATTCATGACCATCAGTTCTTGTTTTAGTGCTGTTGAAAAGGTTTCGAATTTGCCGACTATCCCTGAATGTTTCAATAAACATTATAATTCTACAAATGTGTATCAATTCATATGTTATCGATCGTCTGCAATGATTTGTATTACTCCTATGACATTATTCCGAAAGAAGACAGACTTATGAATATTAGACGTATAGTAGATCTTTCAAAATCTATGATTATGTTCTGTGATGTACGTGTTTACATACCCTATACGTTTACGGCTAACACGTGGCTATTTCCCATACTTTTTCAGGTGTGTCTAATGCTCCTAATGAGTTGTACGTTCGATTATACCATACGTCGGGAATTATTAATAGTAAATGTTCAAGAGGAAAAAAGTTACTGGTAGGATACTTCATTGTCTCGCAAGTGCTTACCCGAAAGCTTTTTTTGGCAGTACACATCATCTTATGAAAGCTGTGTTTTATGCAGGAACGTGAATATTAATGACTAGTATTCTTAAAGGCCCTAATTCTGTCTGTAACCCAAGGTCAAGAAATCATCATCATCATCATATACTTACATGGAGTTTCCTTTTTAATTTTATTCTTTATAGATTTCGGAGTCGCTGACTCTGCAGCAAATTTATTTATGATATCATGATATGGAGTGGTTGTGGGTAGGGGAAAGAGGGGTGGGGGGGGGGGAGTGTTGGAACCTGGATATCGGTAAGAATCATATCCAGATAAAAATCCCTTTTCGTTTCACTGTTTGTTTTTTAGTTTTAACTCAACTTACAGATCTGACATGGATAACTTGTCAGAGGATCGTACAAGATTGCAAGTAGTTTCATTTTGTTCTACTAATAGCATGGTTGTGAAGAAGACAACTTTACAAAATGTTCAAATTGAAAATTGTAGATGTCTTACACAGCTCCGGGACAACAAAGAGGTTGTGGTAAGATAAATCCTCCTCTGATTTGCTTTTCGATCTCAGAGTCGCTAACTCTTGCAAGTGGGATTTCACCTAAAGATAAACAAATCAAGTTAGACATTATATGAATTAATTGGTTTCTATTTCTCTTTCGCACTCCAATTCTGAGAATGACAATATAGAGTAGGTCTTTTATGCTTTAACACATGTGATCTTCTACATGAGAATATATACCTTTAATGTTATCAGTTGCCATCGACCTTTGTCCTAATACGAGTGCGTGTACATTTCAACAGGGTAGTGGTTATCGCATTACCTGCTATTTGAAGAATTGTAAATACTGTAAAGTCTAGCATCACTTATCTTGCATGCCTCCCCAACACAAGTTCATATTAAACAAGCAATGATATCAGATAACTTACAGACGAAATTGAAAACAAACAATAGTTTTTTACATATGTAAAATGGAGAGAATGCTTAGGAATCGATTATCCGAACCACCCCATTTATTGCTATATCAGAAACAGTAATACGTAGACTATTGTTCTTACCAAAAGAAAATAACTCCCATAATAGTACTGCATATCCCCATACATCACTAGCTTGATAATATTCCTGCATGAAAATTGTCTCGGGAGGCATCCATGCAATGGGTGGACGTTCCTGTTGAAGTGGAAAACTGCAAAGTTATATACCTTAAGCAGTTAACGAAATAAAATAAAAGGTACTCATAGGATCATGGATTTGATAGAAATACCAACATGAGTTATTTAGGATGGCGAGATCATAATATATAACAACGGAACCGTTTGCACTTACAGTCGCCATTTTTTTGACTTCGCATGCGTTTCATCAGATTGATCTTTAGTATAATATCAAAGCTACTACATTTCAATGAGCTCGGTCCAACCACTTAACTTCCAATATTTAGTCATATGTCCCTCATACATGTTACGAATTAGGTTACCTTTTTCATGAGTTCTTCAACCTTTCTCATAGCTGAGGTCAAAGGACAGATATCATAGAGCTTGCATTGTCCAACACTAGAGAGAAGAACTTTCTTTAGGCACAACGCTGGGTGACAGAACTTAGGCAGGATGAAAAGCGATAAAGAAATATATTTAGTTAGGCAACTGAATCGCAACGAATGATCTTCAACTAAGGTATCATAAGAGGACCTAATTGTGTCTTATTTACAGCTAAGGACACTAATTACATACGTCAATATATAGAAACTTTTAACGATATTTTGATACAGAGGAATTGTGTGAAGTTAGTATCGTATTGAAACAGATTTGCACTTCAAGAAGTAATACATTGACAGGAAAAGTTAAACTTTAAAAACACGTAGACACTCAAAGTGTCCAATATACGTAAGTGTATGAAGTATATGCCTACACGTTTAAGTACTTAAGATGATTCAATAAAGCTTTCAAACAGTGTTGTGAACTTTTTCTAAACTTCCCTTTACCAAGTCACGGGAAACGTTACTTCCACGTCACTTTGTATTTTGAAAAGTTAGGTTAACATAACCTTTACCCTTATATAAGTATACATCACAAGAATGGGATGTGAGGTCAAGTAGCAGTGTTTTGATATATACGTACAGCTGTGGGGTTCTTGTCGTAATGAAACCGATGTGCACTTCAAGCAGTAATACATTGACAGGAAAAGTGAAACTTTAAGTAACGTAGACACTCAAATGATCCAATATAGTATTTGGAATGGAGTGTATACGTTTAAGTACTTATAAGATAATGGCACCTGAAACGTTCAAAACCTGTTATCAATATACACAAACGGAAAATTTTCAATTGGTGTACCTTTTGCCCCGAAAGAAAACGCAATCCTTTATTTATATTTGATGCAAAATATATCAGTTCTTGCAGCTCCGTTTTCATCTTTTCTTGTAAGAAGTCTTGATTACCAGTGCCCGTTGACGCCGCATGGGACTCCCTTGCACCTTGGTAATGTGTCATCATGAAGTCCCTTAAAGATCCACCATCCAACTGCTCGTAAAAGATTGAATAAGGTACTGCAAAATATCAACAAAGAAATCAAACAATTGGTTGGTGTCCGGAAAGTGTGTAAGTAGGGAGGGGGGGGGGGGTGTCAGGCGTCGGTTAACTTTGTTTCCTTTCGTTGAATGCATTTCTTTATCAAGAATGTATTTTGTCCCTTTATCTGAGTTTCATTAGTATCCAACTAAGTTATTCATATAAGGCACACATACTTCACATAAATCTTTTAATGGCTTAACAAAATACGATTGCCCCCTTCCCCCTCTGCACAAAACAAATGAGAAACCTGATGGTAGGTTAATAGAGAATGAGTTTGAGAGACACTTACGTTCGTCGACAGAGATGCAAAGTAACTTAACAACACTGGAATGTCCCCGGAGAGAGTTCAAGGCAATTGCCAGCTTTTGGAAGGATCTCGCATCGTTCATTGTAGCTGATCCTTCAGAAAATAAAATCAATAGATAATGTATTCGATGGCTGGTTGTTAGCTTACGAGCAAGTCAGGCACTGGAATATTACAGGTACAATTAATTAGGCGATGAGGTTTTTATTGTGCAGAACATTGGTAACAAACCCTAATTTTTTTTTATTGATACAGCTCAAATTTAGATGAGTCGAAACTGAAAGAATGTTATCTTACCTGACAATGTTTTTGCAAAACATTTTACATCTTTGTTTTCCCCTTTGGTGTACGTAGCACTCCAGTATTCAAACATTCTACTAGTTTTCAAGCAAATTGCTAATGTAGTTTGGTAGCCATCTTGCGCATTCACTAAAGAGAAAGGTAAACATGTATTATCTTCTACTTGTTAAGTATTTTAAAATAGAGATGCTTGGAGTGAGTGAGTAATTCAATAGCGAAGCAGACTGTAGGTGCATACTAAATTGTTTTATTGTTATTCTCTTGTTGCATAAACTATCAAACAAAGTCGATTGCTTTTGCATCTTGTAAGAAACATATCATCAATGAACTTGACCCGACGCCATTTTGCTTAACATTCATATTTAACACAATTTAAAAAAATGTCATTTGATGGAGCACAAAATAGAACCGTATCTGTATCATGTGATTGTGGTTTAAAGTTAACTAGTAGTTATGTAAGTAATCGAACACATACAGTCATTCATTTAGTTACATTTAGTCAATAATTTTAATAATATGTAAATTAACAATTCATATAGTGTCAATAGTTTCTTTACCGTTGTCTGTTGGTGAATCTTTGTTTGGATGTTCGTCATGATCGCTTACATCATCATACACAGGATGGTCGGTCATACCCTGAGCGGTGTCAACATTGTCAGAGTTGGTTTGTCTTGATGGAGGCCTTTTTAGAGTAATAATAGTGTAACAGAGAATAAGAGTTTAACAGTTGAAGAGTTTAACATAGTTTAACACAGTTTAACATGGAATCAAATTGTGACTATTTTTGCAGTTTACATTAGAACACAATGGTGCATATAGCATGATGTTATGGCATTATGAACATGATTATATAGCTTAATGTCTAGCCTGTAGAAACAGTAACCACAGATTACTACAAAGTTTGAAAACATGAGACACGAAATCAGTTTTTGCATATTCATTTCAGCGACAATATGAAAGTTTTAAGTTAATAAGGAAATGAAATGATGATGAAGGTATGTTGTCGTGGTTTTGAATTGAGAGAATGACGTCAATGTGGATTTGAGAAGACAAAAAGTACGGAAATAATTCCTTGTCACACATATCATGGAAAACGCTAGGATTTGTCTCACTGAATTATTTACTTACTTTATATTTGTAGTATACCTTCGTTGTCCTGTTAGGAAGAAGCAAAGTTTATTTTTTCTCGTTAACTCGTTGAGGTATATGATCAGGACTGGTGAAAATTCTCAGGTTAAAATAGAATGTGTGAGTTAGAGAACTAAATTTCCCTACTGGGAACTTACTTTTATTTTTGCAGAAAAGGCCAATACTCGTTAAGATAGAAACAAGGAAGAGAACCGGTACTAGAACAATCAATGCAATGAAATGACTCTCATTTTCTTCTGAAACAGAGAAATGTAAATGTTGTCCGGTAATACACAAAGAAATGTCTACAAAGAAGCAGGTGGTCATACAATTTTGGTATTGGACGACGTTTGACACAAGCAAAACGATTGAAGTGTTGGTAGAAATAACACAGGGAATTTGGATGTATGAACGATTAAAAAATTAATGTCTGCACTTGTCAATAAAGAAGGTTACGAATCATATATCAGTATCACTATCGAACAATATCATAAATGTGACGTACTCCACTGGATGAACAGCGAAATTTAATAATACAGACTTATTTCTGTATTTCCAGTTCCGCAGAATCACAGAAATATATTTACTTATCTGGCGTTAGGCTTACACTTTACCCATAGGGAATACATTACAATCATATATGGCACAATGTCCTAATGGAAAGCACGTACATACCAGTTGAAAACTTAAATAGCACCAAATTCGACAGATGTGCTACACCATGTCCAAAGTATACTTAAAAGCTGATGTACTTGACATTGGCACTACAAAATGAATATTTGAAATGGTTGGAAATTATTTGGCTTTAAGAGTAATATAAGTTGTCTTAATAGAGACTAATATACCTTTTTCAGGGGCTGCTGTACCGTCAGATGGCTTGGCGCTGATCGGAACAATCGATATGGTCACAGACCTTGTTTCAATCAAGGGTCCTTGAACTTGACAGATTAGTGAAGTTTTGTCGGTTGGGTGAAATGTTAAAGTTGATGTAAAATGACTTGAATTCTTCACCGCATAAGATCTATTCCTCAATCCATTGATAATCCAGGTAATATTGAAGGGAGCGATAGCTTCAGTCACTTCACATTGCACCGTTTCGTTTGATGCTGTCCGTGTCTTGAACATTAACTCCTCAGATACTATCTCAGTATCCTTCTTGATCTGCACCAATGGTTTCCCTTGTAGATCAAGAAAATACAAAGTACCAACTGTAAGCACGATGCATTAGACTTGTAGCATATATTAAACATTAACCCTTTTCAATTTGACAAAGAGATTTCTTTTCCAACCGGTATCATGTGTGTCCCTTTCTTTACAGTTACCATTTTTGAATGAACGATCATTGTCTATTGGCTCTGTAAAATGGACTACTGGATGTAAGAAATAGTAACCAAAAAAATATGTGCACACAAATGATTGGGTATTAAGGTTTTGGTGGATAAAATGTGGCCGATTTTGTCCTATCTGGAATAACACGTTATGCGAAACAAATGTCCAGAGAAAAGAAAATGTGATCAAAGTCTTAAAATATATTAATTACAGAAAATATGTACAGATTATATTATGTTCGTTCGCTAGACCTCCTCTGGTGATAATGCGTCAAGGAAAATCAACTTTCAATATTTTTCAGTTAACAGTGATAACAAGAGAGGGCAAACCTACTTTCTCGATTCATACTCCCAACTTAAGCAAATAACTAACATAAAAACGCTATCACTAATGATTTGTCAATAACATCTACTCTATGTGTAAATTTGTCAAAAATAAACTTAATCTGCATTTGTAAGACTAATTCCAACAATTCTATGTTAGGTTAAACAATTGCCTTGAACACCACTGGAACATATGTGGGGAACGCTCCACTGTCTTGGATTTAAAATTCCGTTAAATCCGTATCAGTAAAGTAGATATATCATGACAACTCCATAGTAAGCAGTTATATGTACAGTTTTATTTCTCAGTACGAACATTAACATAAACATAGTGATAGTTCCCCTTTATAATAATCCTTGAACGATAATGACTGCGTTACTTACCTTTTACGTCTATTTTGAACCTTGCTGCCTCGGAACCATTATACAAACAAGTAAACACATCAAAAGACATCATTTTTTTGTCAACATTTAGCAACTCCAGTGTCTCATGCAATGAACTGCGATTGTTAACAGTCGCCTGAAGTTTGTCGTAACTACTAGTCCGTGCGTTATCTCTAAATATGGTTTCATTATCGTATTTCCATGTCATCCCGAACTTGTAAGAAGAGCGATTAACTGGGCATTCCAAGCAAACGTTTCCGTTCGGTATAACTGTTATTGTTATATTCGAGTAAGCATCCGCGTTAATCTGGCTTCCCATGCAAATAATCTTTACCTGGAGTAGCAGGAGAACTATTAAAATAAAAGCGGAATAAAGAAAAATAAATGGATTGAAAACAAATTGATTTGAAATCTTGCTCGAAACAATGAAAAGAAATCCAAGAAGTTTTCGTACCTTTAAAAGTTATATTCAGAATATCTTTCGAGTAAGTCATATTGAGTAATGCCATAGCCTCTAGATCGTTCAATTGTAACACAGCACACTGGAATGTAGAAGATCTATTTTCCAGTTGATCCTCAGGTCTATGTGGTTGATGCAACTATATCCGTGAACGTTCGTCACTACATTGTAACTATCTTTAATCATCTTAATTGTATATTGTAACTGTTAATGTTTAATTATATTTCACTTTCATTTCATATATCGGGTGTAACAATGATTTAGTCTGTATAACGTAAAACTGAACCAACAGTGTACCTGTTACTGACATTTGAAGCTCTAACGCTTTTGTGTGATTAATTCCAGCCTATGCTAGGCGTAACAGAAGAACAAAACTTGATTCCGCTTCGTTGTAAGTTGATGATTTCATTTAAATTAATATTAATGTGTGATTGTAGTTTAATTTCAGCTATCCTCGGAACAAAATGGCGTATGCATTGAATTTGACTTACCAGGAAGTACCTCGCAACTACCTGCATTCTGACATAAGCCGGCGCTAGTTGTATTTGGAACATCAATTGTATTTTTTTCCGTTGATAGAAAATATTGGATGCTGGTCACTCAAGGTTTCAATCCAGAAAATTTGATAACTTTTCATATCGCAAACGCATCGATTCGTAAACATCCATTGGTTTAGATTTGGTGGATGACAATAAGTCTAGCTACTTGTACATAATAGAAGCTGGCTTGGTAAAGATAAATAGTTATATTGCCGGGACCCGGCAGGCTAAGCAAACTTATCTATAAGGCAGGGAAAATATGTTGACGTTATAATCCCAGAAGATCGCAGAACAGTGTGAACAGTGCTGAGCTTTGTTTTTACGCATAATGTAATCATGTAACAAGGGATTCAGGTGATATGTAGAGTCAATAGCAAGTTACCTAATCAAATACATTATGTAAATTATCGAGATCTGTCACACTTGTCTATTTTTCTTAAATTTTGGACGCCTAGATCGGAAGGGAGCGAGAAGGGTATATACGCTTGGCAGGGAGCTTGGGCCCATTGATATGACATGCCCTGCTGGAAAGGCTATAGAATAACAGACATAATAGCTGAAGAAGCTCCTGATAGGAACAAATCCTCAGGCCTATTTACTTACACAAGTCTAAATATAAAAAGAACTGACGGCATGATCCGAATAAATGTACATTATTGCATAGCATAGAAATTATGCTATCACGACATGTAGAAATTGCATGTACCATGGAAGTTCAACGTTGCTGGCGGGTAGAGAAGGGGAAAAATATTGTATCTTTGCAAAATGAATTTAAACATTTTAAGTTTTGAAAATTTTACTGACGTTATTTACTCCCTGACTTCATTTGTATGTGTTATTGCGGGTCATATGGAGGAAGGTAACGAATGGGGAACTGTTCCAAAGATTTGAATGGGTAGGCCTGCTATTATGTTATATGTGGTTAGCAACGTTTTACGACATACCTTTGTAGATTTTGAAAAGAATGTCCCTTTAACTGAAAATAAACTGGAAGGATATAATTTTTAAGAAAAAGTCGCCCAAGAAAGAACCTGGGCACGAAAACCAAACTACCGAACGACTGATCCGCTCTCAACTCCAGTCCCCTTGAATCGGGACTGTGACTGTGTGATCATCGTCGGGTGTGCATCACCATTCCCCTCGAAAGGGAACAGATACTACACATGATCTTAGCCAAACTGGAATGATATTATGAAGGAAAATGTGTTTGATGTGCAGAAAAAGGGTGTGTTCGCTGTTCTGCATTGAGTTAAATACTCGCTACATTGCTACTAAATTGAAATATTGAACTTCTTTTTTCTTTCATTTAGATACTCTATTCACGATGACTGGAAAGCGGGTGAAAGCGGTTGTTATCTTCGGTTTACTTTTAACATCAGCTGTTGGGGAAGGAGGTACTGGATTCAAATTGAAATGAAATTGATATTGAGACCATTTTATCAGATAGCTCCCAATATGTAAATGTTACATATATACATATCAGGTTACGGAAGATGTGCGCTAGGGTTTAACCCCCCCCCCCCCAAATAATGAATTTATAAAAAAAAAGGTAATACCTAAGATGCAGTGATGATGTGTAGATGACGGCTAGCTTTAACAAACGATATCTCAACAAACACAAGCTGAATCTATGTCATACATGGTAGATAGAGCCCTATGATGAGTAGATGTGCCTTATTGTTTTTAGGTCCCATCTCATGAATATTAACGAGTGGGCAGGACTTACCTTAATTCTTTTAATATGTCAATACCTCTGCAACCATATTTCGGATTTAGTTAATACTTGGTATGGTGATATAACTACATAATATGTACATGTCCTTTGCAACAACAGTTTTTCGTCATTAATATGTATGTATGGGTGGGACTTAAATGGGACATTGTCACAAACAGATTCTAACCTCGATATCTTAACAACCACAGGTTCAATCAAAGTCATACTTGGTAGATGTATGCCCCGTGATTGGTGGATATGCCTTATAATTCTTGGTTCCCATATCATAATATCAATGAGTAGGCGGGATTAGCGTACAATTGTGTTCATACTGGTATGATGTTGGTACAAAATAAACAAAACATTTTTATGACGTCTCCAACTTTATGTTATTAACGTTCATCATAGGCAAGACATGGATGTTAAACACAAGACAAGTACTTGGTTTTCATCCTTGGCATATTAGGTTTCTCACACTACATTCATGCAATCAACGGTGTTGATTTTGTGTGCATATCGTGAATATATCATAAATCAATGAACATAAAATTCTTAATCAGATATCTCTGAAAGTAGCTATATAGATATACTTGGATAATACAATGTAAGTGTATATGTTAGTATCATGTCTCAAAATGTCTTGGAAATAAATACTAACATTATTAAATATAACTGCATCATACATTCTCATTCAAGCACTGAACCATACCATCAATGTCTCCAACATTCTTTAACACGACTTATTTATTCTATATTATGAACTCTCCATATCAACCAGATTCCCCAATTCAGTAATTGGGTTGTGTACTTTTTCATCGGAACGGTTGCACGACTGTCTCAAGTTGATATTTCACATTGATTCAGCAATGAGTTGATAAGTGAAGCACTATCTCGGTATCAATCAGACTATAGATACACAATTTAAGGTTTATAACAGATTCAAATAATTATTATGATTTGATCCTTTGTTTTTTAACTACAGAATCCGAAAGCATTAGCTGTGACAACCAGTATTTTGCTGAATTAGGCCAGCCGTATGTCATTGTCTGTAACGCTAGCGCTGAACAACGTGATATGTACTGGTTTAAAGGTGGAGATACGAGTAGCTTTCCGATACTCACACTCGAAGATGGTAGATACGGAGGAGGGGAATACCAAAAAGGAGAGTATGAGTTTACCAACGAAAATGCGTTGAAATTAAACAACACGCAACTGAAGCACGAAGGAAAGTACACCGTGAGAGTTTACTTCAACGACTTTGATTTCGATACGACCACTACAGAGCTGAAAGTATACAGTAAGCATACATGTTGTAGTACGTAATTATAACAGTATTAGTAGTAACGTTGTTGGATAGATGCGATTTGTGTTTTTTTTCTGGTGGCTAAAGATGACTGTTATCAAAAGTGTTAATATAAATATGAAATCTTAGGCGAAGACCGCATCCTCATTATACCATTTTGTGTGTCAAAAATATATATTTTCAAGTATTGTTATGTTTTGTAAAACGTTTCTAAAACCAGCGGAATGAATCATGTCACCAGGACACTTCAGATAAAAATTTCATTGTTTTTCTTTATAATTTATCAATCATGTATGCCCCCCCCCCCCCCAAGTGGGAAGGATATTTGTACAAAAGACACACTTTGACGAATTTCAGTGCAGAGAATGTTGATACATGGGCGGCCTCAGAAACACAAATACAGCGGGGCAAACCTCTTCGGTATTTCAATCACTAGTTTAATGTTCAAATAGCTAACCGGTTCACAATGCGAGAATTAACCGGTTAACCAATAATACTTGAATATGTGTTTTGAATGGGGCTGGGGAGGAGTGAGAGACATAGCAACCAAATGAGAACCAATATCAATGGGCTATAATTGGGGTCCATATTCACCCAAGGTCAACCATGGCTTTGCCCTGGATGATTTGGTCTTTTATTTGGCTGCTCTATACGACTAGATATAGTACACTTGGGCTTTCTTTGTTGATTACGGGACTCCTTTTGACGTAACTTTTCGTTACGTTTCGGGAGAAAGTTTATCCTTTTTTTAAGAGGGCCGGCTTCAGTTGGTTGCTCCTTTTGTGGTACTTGTCATCAGGTCCAGGTTACATGGAGTATTTACGCCGTTGTTGGGGTTTTTATTAAGATCAGCATCATACCATACGTGGTCATTTGGTTTGTTGCAATCCGATTAAGCCGGTAATTTTCGTAAATTTGGCAGACCTGGGAAGATCGTTCTCTTAATTTTAAAGGGGTGTACGGAAGCTCGATTTTGAGACCAAATATCTCAGTTGAGACTAACTGCAGTGACTATTCGAGTATTGCTGTAAAAATATGATAATTTGCTTAATAATAACAGCTGTCTACATCTATTAAGTATATCAGATTGCGTACCCTGCCATGAGAAGTTGTAGCCTTTTCATGGCGTCTGCTGGCTATTTTCAATCATATAAATACATCTCAAAAGGAGGAATTACGCTTCTTTCACTCCGTGGGTTATAGTTCAGATTCCTATAATGGGGTCTTGAGAATGTTGTGAGGGGGGGGGGGCGAATGGGGGCGGGCGGGCGGGGGAGGGGTAGCGTTTTGGGAACGTGTCCTCGATTGCGATAGAGATTTCATAAACAACTCCGGCTCTCCTTTACAAATAGTTGTTTAAGTTGCATCTGTTGCGATATTCCCGTTGGATATCCTCTTTACAGTTTTTATTTATTGGTTTTATTGATCACCCTTCAGTATGCTACGACAATCATCTCTCTTAGTATGCATGCACACTCTCAGAATAAAGGTAACAATCCCTACGGGGATTCTGGGCAAATCGATGTGTATCGAACCAATTGCCATATTTAAATTTAGTTAGGTTAGTAGTAGTATTTATTTGATTGAGAAACCTGATGTCCATTTCATTTGCTTGAATAAAGCTGTTCTACGTACCATATGGTATCAAAAATACTTTGAAAATGTTCTTTCTTCTTATAAATATATTGACTATCACAGGCTCATTTCCTTCCTTCACTAATTTATTAAAATGTGCTGCCAGTTTGGTCTTCATTTATATATAGTGCTGACATTTATATCAATAAACTTTCTAAACAGTTCTACCCGATCCACCGTGCCCACTGATTGATGCCTGTGGTTCGACCTGTACTGGATGTCAAATTAACGTCACCACTTCTGGATCACTGACTTGTTATGTGAGTGGCTCTCGACCAATGATGGACGTAGACTGGATTGTGACTAACCAGTCTGGAGTGAGCTTCACTAAAGAAGAGCAAACTCATAAAGAAATGGATGACAGATGGTACACTGAGAAAACCATTCAATACACAACACCTGATTGTGGAGCAGATGCTACTTTCAAATGCATGGCTTCTTTTTCAGACACTACATTTGTTCCTCTCCTTGATACTTACTACAGCACTGTAACGATAAATACAGGTAACGTGATATACAATGCCTTGCAAATTTGTAATGGTATTAGTAATGCGTTGCTGATTTATTGAGCCGTTTTCCATGCTCATCTTTGACAGTTTTTCATTAGTCCGTTGAGTTTACAGAAGTCATACGTAGATTACAAAGCTTCAAGCTAACTTAAGAGTTACCTTTTTCTACTTCAATTGACGGACAGTGTAGGACAATCATAACGAAAGTATCTGCATAGTTATGTCTTAATTATATTTGGTGGCCTAAAGTTGGACACATTAGCTAAACCTCCGTGTCAGTGAAAAATTCAACACACGTTTTTGCTTTACTTTATCCAAAACTCGGGCAAAACATATAACCTTAGCCCAAGTATAAGTCTTTGGAAAAGCAAAACTGCACACCAAATAATTCGCTGATAGCTATATAACAATTGGTGTAAGAACCAAGGGTTGTGATTTTTCTTCTGTCAGGTATGAAGAGGAAGAGGCTAATGATAATCGTAATTACCACATCTGACAAACCATTATGTAGAGGAGGTCATACTTCACATTTAAAGCGTGTTTCTAATAACATCGCAATTGTGGTCGATAACACAGGAAAGCGTAGCTCTCAGATATACCTTCATTGATATTCCCCTCAGGCCACCCCTGTATTTGCAAGACTGTGTAACCTGACATGTACAATATTCGGTGTCTTGATTATGTCTTTCAGAAGCGTGCAAAGGACCTCCTTCAAGTGAACCCACGAGTAGCCCTAAAGGTCAAGTCGCCTGGGCCTTTGTCGTTATTGGAATTGTTATAGTCCTCGTGATAATAACCCTCGTTGCTTGCCTTTTGTATCGAAGAAGAGGTAAGGAAAAGTATGGTCTTTGAATTGACCTAATAACGTTCAATAATCCGACCATACCAACAACAAAGAGAACCATTATCACTGTAACTCTCCAATATGTAGCAGGTAGTATTCTGGCAACTGCAAACTTTTATGCAACACAAATTTTGCATAGAAGAAAACAATGATGTTAGTTGGTGTCACAACAGATGATATTTACCTCAAGCATGCTAGAATATTTCAAGCATACTTTCAAACATATTTTAGCGCTCCATAGTCTCTACAAGGGCGAACAAGAACTATCTAATAGTGCTGCAGCTTGTGAGGGTCATGCACTTGCAGGTAGTAACTGTGCACAATTGTAATCAGAAGGAAAATTTCGGTTTTTCCTCCTTTTTTTCTCTCGGAACATTGCTCAGCTAGTCGTTGTAAATCGGTCGCAAATATTCATCACTTTAAATTACCGTAACGGATGAAGCGTGGGGTGGTGGATTGGGTGGGTAGGACGTGCTCCGTTGCCCCTTCAATTTTCTCGTGATTTGCACTTTATATAGGTACCCATTTTGTAATTTCAAATCCCTCCCCCCAACCTCTCTTAGCCACCCCCAAACTTGCCATTTCTTTTGCCGCCACTGCCAGTTCATACAGTTGAGTGTAGTGAGTGTATATATAGTGACCTTGTTAGTGCATTGTACTCCTGTCCTGATACATCATTATATCATGTTGCTATGGCAACTGCAGGTATAGTATACCTTGGGTCAGATCCAGGCTGACTTCATTGTATAACGTGGTGTTGTTCAGCGCACTACATACACTATATCCTATTTCTGATATTCTTGTTATTTTACTTCTGAATATAACTTGTTTTGAGACTTTTAACTATTATATAAGTAGAGAACTTCTTTGCACCGTTTTGACACATTGTTGGTTATTTTTCCTTTAAAGTTTACAAGAAATTGCAACATTTGTAATGAAAATTGATTTTTATTGAGTGTGTTGTATGAATGAACGACGGTGTAACGCTATTGCTGGATGCACACGACCTACGGACTCGTGCATCGCTTGCGTTATACCGTCGTTGGAGCATTATGCTGCCTTAGCCGCATGGTAGACCGTTGATAACCCCTTATTTATTAATATAAGAAACAACGCATTTAACAAAGGTGCATTAGATAATTATGTATATTAACAACGGACATTATATATCAAAACCACAAAAATTGAACCGACCAGATTTTCATTATTTTTGTTTTTGTTGATTTAGATACGACTAATGAGACAACTTCGGATCAAAACACGGTAAGAAGGACGTTATATCTTTATAACTTCATATTCTTTTTCCACAATATGGTCCCATTTATCCATTTGTTTCAATATATTTCATATCTGTTCTTATATCAGGAAATGGAGACCAAACATACGAAACAAAAACCGAAGAAAAAATCTCTCGAAGGTACGATATAATTTTTCATCTTCAACATTATTATTCCAAAGCAAAAGACTTGACGCGACTGCTGTAAAAACGGATATAGTAAAACACAAGTCTCCATTATGAGGTACAACTTCAGTAAAGTGTACACATTCAGTAGCATGTGTGAATAAGCTAAAAACAAAAACAACCTAGTCGATCTTTAAAGCTGGAAAAGGAGAAAAATCAGTTTGCTGCTGTATTATTGCAAAAAGGAGATTTCATAGATACACGAAAATAAATGAAGGAGATTTCTATTTGTAAGAAATGATTTACAATCATTTAACGGAAGATAGCGCATCATCTCTACATATATCATACATACTGCGTTCATGACATAACAGTTTCATGTTTATTGCTGATGACATCCCTGCCTGACATACTCTAAATTTTAATGCAAAATATAAATTTCTTGCTCATTGAAACCAATCCTTTTAATAAAATCATAACGTTGTACAATCTTTTTAGTCATTGATATGCTTATTATTTTTCTTTAGAGAGGAAAAATACATTAGTGGAAGGGCTAATGAAATACTACGAGAAATTTTTCTTCATCAAACCACTACCATGGGGTGAACCAATACCGATACATGCCCTTTACACTACATGTCAGTGCACCGTCACTAACGCGAACGGTGACGTCAGTCATCACAGAAGTACACAGAAGTTTAACTACGATAGTAATCGGGTCATCATCATAGCAGATTTAGGTTACGGGAAGACAACCTACACTCAACACTTGGTTAGCGATTGGGCATCAAAAATGAAACTTCCAAAAATTGGCAGAAAGAATCAAACCAGTGAACCTATACTAATATATATTCACCTTAAAGAGGTTGATCCCTCCATGATACTTTCCGAAATTGTCCAAAAAATGATGCCTGTTGGAAACGATTTGATGGTGGACGATATTGTTGAAATATTTCTAAATTTTGAGTTTCAAGTACTTCTGGATGGGCTTGATGAGCTATCGATGTCTACGATTAGTACCGATACATCTCCTGAGAATCCTACTAACGATAAAGAAGAACGTGTCAATCTCCTTCAAGAGGAGGGTGAAAATGATGCTAATCTGACGGTCGAAAGTTTACTCGATAATAAAATAAACACTGTTAAGTTGAAAAAGATCAAGGTTTGGGTAACGTCTCGTGAAGTTGATGACATGAAGGCTTCATTTGCCCTACCATATTCAAAGGTAAAATTGAATGGATTCAGTAATTCTCAAGTCAATGAGTATATTCATAAAACCTGCAAATATTACTTTAAATCACAAGCAATACCCCAACTAACCTTGATCTCCGAATCAAAGACGAAAGAATCTAAGTTAGACGCCACACAACAAGCCAAATCGGATTCAAACAACGAAGAGACGATTGAAATAAAAACGACAAATACCGACAGCCAGCCGGTGACAGATGGAGGATGTAACAATGCCGAAAATGTAAAGTATGAAAATCCAATGAATAGGAAAAAGAATGATAAAAGCCTAAATGAGGTTAACAAAGAAAATAAACAAACCTTGGAAGAGAAAGAAAAAGACATAACGGAGCAAACCCAAACTGTTGATGTGGAAAAACTTCAAAACGAAGAAAGAAAAGACGAGGACATTTTTACAAAAGATGGCAAAAATGAAGCAAATGAAAGTAACATTAAAGCTGATGAGGTGTCGGATGATGTAACAAAAAAGTTAATTCCCGCTGCTCATCACGAGATAAAGCAAGGAGAATCAGAGCAGAAAGATAACACCGTTCCAGGAAACGACGTGCAGAACCCGGAAGCTTGTGATACTTTAGAAATACTTTCAAAAAAGGTTACTGAATGTATGGAATTAAACGAAATTTCTCAGAATTTTTCTAAAACACCCCTTTTGCTGATTATGATTGTTCATATAATTACATGCAGAATGTTAGATCCAACAGGGAAATATAAAGAAGTGAACGTTAACAAACTGACAACAATAATAAGATTAGTGATTACCTGTTTGGAATCCCGATACGTGCAGAAAGTTAATAACCAGTCCATTCAAGAAGATATTAAGAGTCTTGAAAACAGACTTGGTAAAATAGCATTTGAAAACAAAATGAGCCTTTCATTGGGAAAACGCGACTATTGGAACGATAAACTTGGTAAAAAAGATACCCAACTTGCCTTAGCCGTAGGTTTGCTCAAGTATTCAAAGAAGGTAGGAAGCGGAGGATGTCAATTAGAAGAACTGGCTTTTTCGTCCTATGCTGGAATCATGTTTTATCATGAATTCTTTCAGGAATTTCTAGCTGCTCAGTATGTGCCAGAAAGTGATAAAGAGTGGGCGTGGATAGATGAATTTATAAAAAAGAGTACTGACAATGCAACGGTCAGATTGTTACAGTTTATGTTCGGAATGAATCATGCTAGATTGGATAAAGCAGTAAAATCTCTTGTGAAGGAACAGCAAATGTGGAACAATTTGATCAAGTGTATTTATGAAATGAGTAATCTCGAAAAGAAGCAGGCAATTATCAACGGCATGAACGATGAAGCGAGTAAACCGGGTCGCAATACGAACATTAACATACAGCATCTTGACAGGAAACACCACAGAGTTGCTTTAACAGATTTCTGCGATGCTTGCAATGCTTTTGATGTAAGTAGTTGAAACCTATTCAATTTATTTTAGAGAAAAGGGGGTTTATTTAGTTCTCGAATTTGTATGTTCATCTTGTCGAAAAATGATTCCTAAGCTGGTTTTATGTACCAGCTGATTGCCCACCATAATTATTATATCAATTCAACATATTACTCTACAAAATGTGAGCTCTTTATATCGTTTTTTATATGACCTGAGACATGTGCAAATCAATTATAATATCCTGAAATCCTATACGGTATCGTAATTTGATTGATCATTTGTTTTAATTAAAATCCATTTCAATTTACTATAAAGACACCCATTGATGTGATATGCCTCGATCAGTGGTTATTGTTGAATTTGTTTTGTTCTTTGGGTTATTCAACATGGAAATATATGACGTTCCTAACTTTAACGTCCTTTTAATTTTTTGTCTTCCAACAGGTAAAACTAAGAAGAATTACATTTAGAGAAGAGTGTGCTATTGACTTCATAAAAGACGTAACACTGCTCTCATTAAAATTCCTGATATTTATTGAAATGAGCGTCAACGAAGACCAATTCGTATCAATCATTACCAGCCTTACTAATCGAAAATGTCCAGGAATTCTACAGTAAGAATGTTAGATAATACCTCGTTATAATTATCCGCAAAATGTGATCATTGTTATTGTTCGTTATGTTGATAAATTATGACTTTTATTTCTTTTTTATATAGATATATATTAATATTGTATATTTATTTCTTGATAATCTCTAATAAGGTTCGTAAAATGTTCGGTACCGATGGAATTAAAAGAAGAAGCCAAACAGACAGTGGAATCAGCTTTGAAGGGATCCGACATGAAAAGTGAGTATTATTCTGAATATAATTTCTTGGACAACGTACAATAACAAGATACAGAAACAATATTGTGTGTACATTGGAAGTTGGTAAATTTTTTGCGGTCTTTTTTCAATTTTCATGAAATGTTTCTCACTAACTTTCAAAATATGTAGTGACCCAACTCCCTATTAAATTTACTTTTTTTCGGTTTACGATAGAGTGCATTCATGTATGGACCTGTTCATAAGCTGCTAATAACAGGCCTTCCCTACGTTCTTTTTTCTTGCAGTTGATATTTTGTATCACAAGAATCGCTACATTCAGTTTATTAACTTATGCCGCTTCTCTCTTATCTACTTTTTTAGTATATAACTGTAAGAAGATATCGCCTGCTACCATGATGGTACAAAAATTCAACCCAAAGAGAGGAAAATGGGAAAATGAATTGTTTCCAAAAGACTTGTAAATGTAATCTGTCTTTAATGTGTCATTTAATGTACTCAAAACGAATGTCCTAACTGCCGGAGTTTGTTAAGTCTTCGTGAGCGTTGCAACAGTTGTTTGAAATCAACCAATCCTGGAGATATCACAAGCGAATGTTTCATGAATTTTCTACTACGAATGTGGATTCAATGCAGCGATTACAAGACACATATGGTTTATGCAGAGGTCATGTTAGGTCAACCGATTCGAATTACTTTGTGAACAGGAAAAACTCCAAAAGTCAAACTTGAATGAACTTTATATGTTGTTGGTGTATCCATCGTATTATTTCTAGAACCTTCTGATGTGAATTGTTCAAGGAAATCAATCAGGATGGATCATTTTTTTTCACACTAACTGATGAATGTTAAGCTATTAGATACATCAATGGAATTAATATAAGCATGGGTGTCAATCCTAATTGAAAGTGGGGGGAGGGTATAAATGACTGAACATTGATAAAATTGAAGGCGTGTGCGAGCGCCTTGGTGCAAAGCCTTTTTAGAGTAGGGTCCAGGGGCCCGACTTAGGGCACCTAATTTGTTCCAGGTGAGAATCTCCTGCGGTGGCCCAGGGGGCAGACTCACATCCAGACATCTGTAAGTTTGCTTCTGTTAGGTCCCTGAATTGATATGCCAGTCATAATATATTTCAACAAAAATTAAAAAGGAATTATACTTTAATTGAGAAAGAATTATCTATTTAACATCCGGGTGTTACTTAGGGCCTTCATCATTATTAATAAACTTGAAACCTAAACCAAAGTCGGAAACATTCTTAAAGTTTGCAAACAAGAATAAACACACCTTGTTATACGGGAGTCTCCAATATGAAAACATGGTGTAACACGTACATGTAAAGAGCATTATTGGGTATGAAGTCCATGCTTCTTATTCCAACGGGGGGGGTGCGCAAATGAGACATTAATAACTAGTCATCTCATGGAACAATGTTTCAGCTCCTTTTATGAGATACACGAATC
>KN883815.1:59055-69841 GCA_000934455.1 Apostichopus parvimensis
ATAACAATATTTTAGCAAGATAGAGATAAAAGGAAATTATTGATGGATTTTACGTCATTCCTTTTCACTTTTCTCTGTTCCTTTGATACCGACTGACTTGTGACTGGAACAGACCAATCGATGTACTGGATTAGTGACTATAAGCTAACTTGGACTGAAGCAGTGAACAGATGCCGCCAATTATTCAATAATGGTCATCTTGTGCACATTAACAACGAAGAGGAGAATAATGAATTAAAGGCCATTCGGGATCAAGCCATCATAAAGCATGCATTCACTTGGATAGGCATTCATGACTCGGGAGAAGAAGGTAATAATTAAACAAATTAAAGCAACCATTGTCTTTGGTCGCCGCTTCCACAAACCGTGCCCAGAAAACGGGTACATTATATAGACAAACTACCGTTGAGTCACAACGCCCTCCTTGATTTATTTTCACAAATCTAAAAGCCACCACTCAACATTTTGTTTTACTCAGAAACTTTGTTATTTGAGTATATATTTAATGCAATGGAAAAGTCAAAACGTTAATTATTAGAATGTAAAATTGATATGTTCTGCTTATGAATTGCGTTGCTCTCATACTTTAGTGTCAACTCGTAATAGAAAAGTAAATTTGAAGAAACTATAATTGAAAATGAATATGATCGTTTTTGTTAATTAATACATCTTAGATGAAAACTGGGTGATTAAATTGATGAATAACACAAGCAGTGACAGGGACAATTTACCCCCGTGTATCCCCGTGCGCCCCCCGCCCCTGTGCCCCTAATCAGATCTGCTACTTATCCAAAATATATAGAATTAGGCTGCTCGTTTAAATTAGAAACGTAATGCAATTCATCAATTTGTAAAATTGTCAAATGATACCACCTGTTTGGGGCTAGGTGTTTTTACTTGTTAAATATCGTTTCCCCTTAGACCCTTCCGCAATTCAGTGTTATAAATATTTGCTCCTCCCCAAATGTGTGGTTATTCTTTTAAGTTTCAATTCAAGGACATTGAGTTGGCTAAAGTTGATTGTTGAACAAACTTGCGAGAAATTTAAATTTACTAAAAGAAACTATTCTTTTGGGTGTTTTTCCAAAGGCCAAAACGTCATAATGGAATGTTTGTGTACCCACTTGGAAACAGTGACTGTAATCGTGAATCAATGTGTATAAAATGTATTTACATAACTTATGAAAGTCATGTGGTATGTTCATGTACTTCAAACCTTCTGGGTCATAGTGATGAAGATCTTAATGGTCAAATATCCAAATTTTGGGATTAGATCTACATCTCCATGGATTGCCAACTTGTTGTGCTTCTATTTTCTTTTCAAGGAGAATGGAAATATGAGGACGGTAGCCCACTGACGTATATCAATTGGCGAGTCGGAGAACCAAATAATATCAATGACGAAGACTGCGCTATTATGGAATATAATGGTGTTTATCATGACGTCAGATGTAGCAATAAATTTAATTTTGTTTGTGAATATTATGTTGATATTTATTAAAAGACAAAATTGATTAAGATTAAAATAGAAACACCAACAATCACAGTAGAAAATAGCAATTTATGCTTTAAGAATTTTCTTGTCTTGTCTTGTCTTGCTTTTGTTGCGCTTTTACGCATATAAACATAATTTACTCGTTATACATAAATCGAATTGACATGTTGGTACGTCTTAGTTCAACTAATTTGAAATATTGTTAGAAAAAAATATATTTTCAATTAGTGATAGGATGTACATGCTTTATTGACACAGTAGGAAGAATTAGAAAAGAAAAGGAATAAAGGAATAAACTCTTACATTGTATGCTTGTTTAAGACAACAACGGCAGGCAAAACGGGGTTAGGTTCAGTGTATACAAATGGAATTCAAACAGGAATAACAATTGATTGCGATTCAACATAGAACTTGAAGTACTCTTTAACTAATAAAAAGTCATTCAAAATGTTCTTAAATAACCAGATCTGTCGCAAGAGCGAGAAAACCTAAAAGTTATAAAAATTCCAACTTGACGATTTTATGAAAATACCTCAACTCGCATAAATAAAGCTAAGGATTCATTTTTTTTAAGGAGAAAAGATCATGTTAAAGCAACTATTGAAAATAAGTATAACTAAAGGGATTGAAATGTATATTTCATTATTACTTTATTCAACAAGAAGATTATGATTTTAGAAATGCAAGTAATGTTTGGTAAGGTTTGCCAAATGCGTGATTGACAGTGTAAATGCGGTGATCGCTCACTGACAATAAAACTCGAACTCGGAAACAAATTTATTTCACAAGAAACAAAAAAAAGTTTGTTGGTTTTCGACATAAATAGAAAAAAACCCATCAGAAACGTATATTATGATGTGTTACGTATATATGATGCAAGTAAAGAGCAAACAAATGTGTTAATACATATGTATAGTTGTTCTGTATTGTTGTTTTTTCCTTCTGCCATTTTTTGTTATTTTGTGACTGTCGATAATCTCCGTGCATTGGTATATGCCATAAAGTGATGAGTTATACTTCCCATAAGCAATTGACGTAGTCTTGTGATATACGTTCCATGGCAGCATAGAGTATGTATATGTGTGGCCGATGTGATCTGGACGGTGATTTCCTTCGCTTCCCGTCCCAGTTTTAGTGCTTTTAAGTATTCAGGAATGTATACAATCTTAGATTTTATATAACAAATATGTTTCGTTACGTAATACAATTTGCTCAAAACTTCAAACCAGGGAGCTTTTCAGGCTGGTCACCTTTAATATTTCACCGGAAAATTTTGAAGCTGGGGAGGGCAGGGTTTTGTTTCTTACCTTTGTTTTCTACAGTAAGTAAAGGTGTAAACTACTCCATGGCGCTGTATGGAAAATCCAGCTGGATTTTCTTTGGAGGGAAAGGAGTACGAACCAATAAGTGTGATCTTTCATATAATGTAATCCCATAGAGTATCTTGGAAGGCAAACAAAAGCTATTCGTCTTTACAAGAGGAATCACTTTACTAAAGAAGGCATATTAAGACTATGTGAATTGCCTGCTTATTCAAAACTTGTAAACGCAACAATTTGTACACGAACAAACACGCATATACTCCAAAGAGTGTAAGTTACTGCAAACAATTGCAGCAACGATGCAGAAGCTCAGCTAAACTTCTATTTATAAAACAGGATTTTGATTGGCAATATTTCTAATCAGGTTATCTATTTGTTTGGGCGAAAAATTATAAGACATATGTAATTTCCTTCCATCACTTCTCCCTTTTTCCTTGCCAAGCAGGTAAAAAACTCATCTAGGATAATAAACTCTAAAAAAAGTTACATCAGATTGTCATTATCATGGCATGGCAGGTGCGATTAATAATAAGCGATCCATTTTTCAAAAGTAAATTTCCCAGAATTGCATAGCTACATATCCTGACATCTTGTGACTATTTCTCGAAATTGACCGATTTCAACGGTTTTTAACCTTAATTATTGTGGGGGTATCCGAACCATCCCTTCTTAGTCCCCGAAAAAAAAACAATATTGTCGTAGTCCGTGAAATTTCCTTCAATGTGAAAACACTGTCACGAACACATTTTATGCAATAGATCTTTGTACTTATTGATAGGGATAAGGTATGTTTCATTGCAAAAGCAAAGAATCAACAGTATCTGCACTTCGTAGTTTCATTTATGCAATAATATAATAATATTGCTCAAGAACATTGTACCCATTCCATTTATACCGACCTGCAACTTGTCTACAATCGACATTCCACAGAGAAGAGCAGAAATCGGAATCGGCTCCATCAATATAGGTCATCCTCAAATGTCGTATTTCACAAACAAACTGTGGAAAACTTCATAAAATTTGCCCAAGTAGTCCTGTTACAGAATGACAGCAAACTAGGTAGGAAGCCTGAATAACAGGTAACTATTTGACTTGATCAAGTCTCCAATGGGTAGAATTATTTCCCAACATGACGGGAAGATTAAGATGGTTGACATTTTACTACTTACACCATAAAGCATGTTGTCATGAATACAAAACAAATTTTCATGATCGTTGTGTGTGATATGTGGCTTGACTGAAAACTGAAAACTATACAGAAGGCCCTGTTTTTGGGACCTCACAAAAATATTTTTCCTGAACCAACTTTGGTTCTCCATCATTCAAATGACATTTCAGCAGATTTTGAAAAACGCTCTAGGAGGGTAGCATTTATATCCAGAAAATGACCTCTCGTGAACTCAAATGCATTTCAAATTTATAATGTATGATTGCATATATGACAAGTTAACTCACAAAAAGCAATGACGAAATTTCGGCTGAATCGAAGGAAAAAATGACGAAAATGGTAGTCATTCAAACACGGTGACAGAAAGTGACAGAATTACAGCAGAATCGCACATTGACTTTAGCCCAGCTAAAAGCTTTCAGATGAGTTGCAAATGAGTGTCAGGTGCGTAGTCACATTTATGTCTAGGGTAGAGGGTACCCCGCACACCAACTGAAAAACAGAATATTAAAACAAAAAACTCACACATGACAGTACATGACATGTTAACTTATGTGTATACATTACAACCTGAATGGCTGACATACTATAACATTGTTTCAAAACGTGTAAAAAGTTTGCAAAATAATTGTTAAACAACACCTTGAGGTAAAGTTAATAGTGTTACGAAGAATCTCGCAGAATACCACCCTGTAATAATAATTATACCCTTCACACTAACGGTACCCACATGTCTCTAATGTCCAGGCACTTATTGAATTACTCTAATTAATTTACATGACCTTCCATTTAAGTGAATAATATAAAATTACAGAATCAAGAGTGAATTAACTCACCACTTCAGTATAAACAGGTTTAAGAAAAGGATGAATTCCAGTCTTCAAATTAAAATAAATACATGCTGCAATGGACACTGCTCAATACCGCTTCTCTATGTGAAGTCTGGTACACCTATGAACTAAGAAAGCAAGCACACTTCACTAACTTGAACTATTCACAAGGCGTACTAGCTGGAGTTATTACATAACAGTAATAATAAGCACAACTATAAGGGTAAGGTCAACTTGAAGCATAAATGTTCAAAGAAAAACAACTAAAATACTCTCAAAACAAACTATATAAAACTTAATTTACTTATGAACTAACATTGGAGCAGAACACTGGGCCCAAATGAGTATTCCTCACCGAATGCAGATTAGGTGACTCTTATCCTTTTTACCCAAAATAGAAGCAGACACCTTGGAACACTGGAAGGTGACATACTCCCATTAAAGTCTACATACATCCGCCCGATTGTTCTCCTTGAGGAAAAGTGCCAAAAAGCAGCAGGAGAACATTTGACCTGTTATCAGTCAGGATCTGTTTTTTGTGGCTTGTTGGTCAAATTTGGTCAAGTGAGGCAATTTTAGACCCCTTTAGGCCTCCCAGGAGCAGCTTACGAATTGTTTTTTACCACTGAGTGAAGAGGTTTGTTTACCAGCGACGAATACTTCAGGCTCTGATAGCAACAAATCTGCGCGGTCATGATACGGAAAATAGATGGTGCCATGAATGGCCAACTTGTCAGCTAACCAGTGATGGGTAGCGGTTAGCCAGTGAGACCTTCTATCTAGACTTAGAGACCACCCTACTTTTGTTATTTAGTGTGTAAGTCAATGGAGATTTTGACGGGCGTATGCTACATGGAAGTCTGATACTCTAAACACCTTGGGATGCCAAAGTGGACACAAAACATAGTCCACTACACTAATACAATGATTCAAACATCTCTTATTGACGAACAAGTGTTACTGCCTTGTAATTGCTGCTACGTCGTTTATACCATCGACATCAATAGAACACAATCACATTTGCTATACTGAAATTATGCATTCTCTGCGGTGCTATTAATACAATCTTTGTTGCAAAGTACATTCACATACTTTCCATTACTTCAATCAATGTTACCCTTGAACTCTGCTGCAAAACCTGCACTACTGTTTTGAAAAAGCTTATATAAAATCGTTTTCATTTAGTATACTCAATCGGAGCATTTTGAAGACGTCGCTAACAAGACATCCAGAGAAAACCAAGATGGAGATGACCCTCTACTTAGCGCTCACAGTCATTTACGGTCTGTGTTCATTTATCTGTTTATAAAATTAAAGGATTATTTTCCCTAAACTTGTTGTGTAGGCTCAATCATCACCGTACGTACATCGTATGTAGGGAAAACTGTTTCCACGACAAGTGTAATTACAAACCAGGCTACTTTGGTACCAGAGAGTGTGGGTAGGGATGGGGACGATGTGGGCGTGTAGTAAGTCTTACATTGTGTCTATAGGATTGATCTACTTCATAGTAATATAAGGATATTAACATAGCATGGCATCGCTCATGTTTCACTTGTGGTTACCTCCACGTGATGCAACAATGCAGACTCATGCAACTCTACATATTGTATTAGCTGTTGATAGTTTGTTATCGCGGGAATCCGCTGATAGATAGAAACAAGGAAATGATGCAGAATTTCGCGATATTTCATTTACCGTGTAGGTAGCGTGTCAATTACACACGAGTGCTACCAGAAAGTAGTTAAAACAAGTATAAATGTAGCTAGCGGAGACTGGAATTTTGATATGAATCTCCACAGGCAGACCTAAGGCAGGTTTTCCTTTTCTGTCGTAAATTTATTGAAGTTGACTATCTTTTTCATTAAACGCTGTATAGGGGAGGGGTCTACTTTTATCAATTTGTTTTGTGGAATTTGAATCAGCTACTGTTAACTACCCACGCAGAGTGTTAACGCATCCGTCGCACACTCCCCCACCCCTTCCTCCCCCACATCTATACTCACCCTGCGTACAAGATCATAGCCTTTAATTTTTTCGCCCTACCAAGTTTATGTTTATTTCATGTTTTAATCAGTATCAAAATGTCATCTGAAAAGTAATTGTTATTTGAAACAAAGCATAACTAAACAGGAAAAGCGTGTTAGATTGTTTCTTTGGAATCTCTACTTTGTTTTAATACACGAAGGGACACACATTATCTAAACAGGTCAAAAAGCAGTTTGACTGTGGGGATACCTATTTGCAGAAATGCAATGGTAATTAGATGTTTGGCTATTGCGCGTAAAGTTTATGTTATAACTGCATGTTTCTCTTATGGTATCAAACCTGGCCAAAACCGGGCAAATTTAACTCAAGATACGTGATTTCTTAGATTCGGAAACAATTGATATTTACGCACATTGTAACCTGCTATTGTTTACATGAGATGTGCCAAACATTTCATATGTTTCAGCTATCGTGCTATCTTTTTTACGCAGTGTTTACTCAAGTCCCAGGAGGGGTATCAACAATGGACAATTCTCACGTTAAGGGGACGTTTAAATGTACCGGGCCCAGGAATAGTCCTTCAAAGAGTGAGTTTAAGCTTGCTTTGATTGGACGTTTACAATAGTTAACGTATTATAGTATTTACGTATTTGATACAGGATTACAAAATATTGTAATCATTTTAAATTTTGTTCAAGCGATTCAGAAAGTCTAGACCATCTGTTTATGAATGCATTTGTACTGCCAGGTTATTTTATAAGCTGGAAATTGATTTCTACGAAAGCAACTTTAATTTGTTTAGAAGTCTTTTTCTTTGGGTTTCGGAAGAGATGTTGACATCCCTCTAATTATCTAATTCAACACACTATAAATATTCTAAATGAAAGTAATTAAAGTAGCACCGACCTTCGAATTAATGAGTTTTTCTATAATTTCAAGTTTGCTATCAATGTCGAAAAGTGTAACTATTTAAGAAAACCCGGTCAGAGTAAGAATATGATTTCGTATCTGGAGTTTTTTCATGCCTCCTCCAGTTGTTCAAATATTGTTTTAGATCTCCTTTAGTCTTAGTCTTCTTTACTGTTACATTTCATAAAAGTTGTTTATAGGTAAAGTTACATCGTAACCTTTTTTGAATGTCATGAAATACGGTACTCTTTAGCTTTGTCATTTCAAGCGGTGACTGATTAGACGGGAAGAAATGATCCTAGGCAACAATTTATATAAGATTATCATTGACGACAGTTGTAGTATAATTTGAGATGCCATACTTACAGTATTTTAATCAATGTGTGTTTATATCTTGTACCGATATTATTATATTGGTGATCAAATTAAAATATTTACGTTTTAATTTAAAATTTTATGTTAGTAGAATTGATAAAAATATTTAACAGGACACATCTGAAAAGGAAAATTATTGAAAGATGAATATTGATGTCAATCCTTTTCACTTTTCTCTGTTCCTTTGATACCGTCTGACTTGTGACTGGAACAGACCAATCGATGTACTGGATTAGTGACTATACGCTAACTTGGTCTGAAGCAGTGGATATATGCCACAATGTATCCAACAATGGTCACCTCGTGCACATTGGCAACGAAGAGGAGAATAATGAAGTAAAGGCCATTCTATATCAAGCCAACATAGACTATAAAGGGGTCTGGATAGGCATCCATGACTCGGAAAAAGAAGGTAACAAACAAACTTATTAAAGCAGTCATTGTCTGTGGTGGCTAATGCCCCGGATCGTGATCAGAAACATGCATACATAATATAACTCAAACTACCTTTGCATTTGATTAAAGTAGTCACAACGCCATCCTAAATTTATTTTCACTAAACTAGAAGTCACAAGTAACATCTCTATGCTAAAACAAAGAAAAAATAACTATCTAATTAAGTACCAGTGTCTATTACATGTATTAACTTGTCGATGCGTTAATTATTTGAATTTAAAATTGATAGGTTTTGCTAATGAATTTAAATCATCTTATATGAAATGCTGGCGGATTGGTGTACTCGTTTAAATTGGGTAGCCCTACTGGGTTTAATCATTTAGTATTATTTCAATTAGCTTACTTGCGAACAAATGAGGGACAATGGGTATAGGTGTAGGTTGGTAAGCTTACTGAAGGTTAAAAACAACTGATTTACCTGAACATGAATAGAGCTAGGTTTAGAAAATATTCAGTTAACTAAATTCGTTGACAATACTGGTGATATTTAGTATATCCACAATTGATATAAGTTATTTTCTGCTAATACATATAAAAGCATTGGACAAGTCGATTTCGTAGTTGGTTTTGTATTTTTATTTTCAAGGAGTTTGGACATATGAGGACGGTAGCAACCTCACGTATGTCAATTGGGGTAACGGAGAACCTAATGGTGTATACGGATACGAAGAAGACTGCGCGAATATGAAGAAGTATGGTTATTATAACGACTATAACTGTGAAAGGAAGTTACGTTTTTGTTGTGAATATTACGTTGTTATTGAATAAAAGACTGGGGCTAACGGAAAGCAGCAATAACTGCTAAAAGAGTAAAGAACATCGTTAAGCTTTCGAAAGTTTCTTGTATTGTGTTGCTCTTGTTAAACTGTTACGTAGACATAATTGATACTTGTCATTTAGTCTCTGAAGAAGATCCTGCTAGGATCGAAACGTCAGGCCAACTTTCTTTTACACATTCTATTACACAGGCTAACAGTGTAACAGTGTTAGCAAACAGTTTGCTAACAGTTTTATTTTATTTCTATTACAATTTATACTTGTTATACATCGATCGAATAGGGACTTCTCAGTACGTCGTACTTCTACTAATCAAACACCAATGTGACACTGGAAAGAACGTATTTTTCAACGAACGAAAAATTTAACTGATTGATTAAGAACGTGGTAAGAAACTAACAGAGAAAATTAAATAAACAATGAATGTTATCTTTGATTGTGGGTTTTATATTTACTTCAACAACATCGTCTTTTCTGACAAAATGGGAGCGGGTGGATGTCTCTGAATGGAGTTCAAACAGGGGGAAAAATGAATCAAAAATATTACTTGAAGTTACATTTAAAATAGTAAAAAGGAATTTTAAATATACGTAAATACCCATGTAGCTAGCACCAAAAAAAGGAACTTAAGGATAATATAAACTAACGAAATTATGGAAAATACAACAAGGCATCAGTTAAAAACAAAGAGGACACCATGGTAAGAAAAATGCACTTGTTATTACTGATATAGAAAACAAAACCAAAAAGCAATAGAAACCAAAAGGGTAGAAATTTAAGTTTCTTTGCTATTATTTCTTCGATTGTTTACAGTAAAATAAAAGCATCAATTACCGATCACTAACCGATCCTTAATTCTATTCTTGTTTCTCTCTTTCTTGTTATGAGTGTGCCAAAAAAATCGCACAATGTGACAAAGGAATGTTTTGGCCAAAAAAATGCTGCATGTTAAAGTAACATGTCTCTGCAAGTTTGTGACACATATTCTTTTCTTCTAATTTTCTCAACTTAATAACGTTCTTCCTGTAGAAGCTTTACTATCTAACGAAAGGACATTACAAAAGTATTGTGAACTTTGCATAAAAAACAAAAAAACAATTCATATGTTTTTGATAAAAAGAATATGTATATTACTTGATCTCTGTGAGTTAGATCAGCATAATTTTAATACCTTAACAAAACATGTACACTATCTACATAGAACTAACTGGGTTGTACATATTCTATATATAGCTAAAACAATCAACTCATTTCGCTTGCATCCTTTGTTCCAAATAATATCACTTATTACACACTCTATATATTTCGGAGTACCATAATGTATTCACATGGTTATATTATGATCACTTTCATTGGTCAAAATGGAACAAGAACATTATACCCGAGAATAGAAATATCATATTTGGCTTTGACATCACCTATTAAGTATGATTTATTACTTAATAACAAAGGATATACATATATT
>KN883815.1:79686-101410 GCA_000934455.1 Apostichopus parvimensis
GGGGAGGGGAAGGTTTCCCAGCATTTCATGACAACAAAATTCCCTGATGGATTTTCAAAATTCCAGGATGATTATTTCAACCTTTTTCTAGTGTGATATGTCTTCGCACTGTTTGGACATGAGCCAATATATAAGACTGACTGCTCTCTTGGGCCAATCAAATTCCATAGCTTTTCCCTGATTTTTGAGGCATTTTTCTCAAATACCCTAACTTTCCCTGACTGGAAAAAGGGAAATTTTCCAGGTTCTGCTCCCGTTTTCCAGGATGTCTGGCAACCCTGCTAACCAACCTGCCCTCACAGATCCCCCCCCCCCACACCCAGGAAAATAATTCTCAATGACCCCAGGGTTGAGAAACTATGATTTAATTGTTCCGTCTGTTTATTCAAAAAGGATAATGTGTACAGTTTTTTGTTTCGCAAAAGACCCTCTAACTGGAGAAGTTTCTTAAAAGTTAGTCATGAAAGGGAAACACAAATAACATAAAGTTTATTACTAGTTGACTACATGATCTCTGTCAAATTTAATATACCTAATTTGCAATGGGAATCAGATCATGAAGCAATTTCAAATTAAGATCACAAAATGCATTGATTCATGCATGATTCCAACAAAGTTTACCTTTTTGAATAAATTACTTACCGGCTGAACAGTGATGAAGCATTTCATGGATTGCTGTGCCGAGCTATGGCCCCTTTTACCCTTCACACCTCGTAGTATTATTGGTAGCATGAAGAATGACTTCTTTTGATCTGTGAATTATAGCATATCAGATTACTAGCGTTTGTAGGTAGGTACTTAAGTTTTATGAGTCATTTTTCTCAACAAAGGTTTAATAGTGCCATCCACAGCTTTTCATCCAGTTTTGGAGTGCTAAAATAAGTTTCCCTGTTACATATCTCCTTTTCCCTGTTCCAGTTAGTGTGTATTACGTAAAAACATGCAACATTTCTCAAAAGAGCATTGCATGTACATAAATTGGAGCAGAGTACCTGTAATGGGAACGAGGCCAAATTTAAATATAACACCTAGAGGTTTTGTAATTCCTTGGTACAAAAAATGGGTTATTTACTTATTTATTTTTAGGTAAGAACATTCATCACTATAAAATGTCTGATATCTTCTCCACATCATCAACAAAATTGCCTATCAATACTTGTGTGTCACAAATTGTCTGTACAAGTGATGATGGTATATTTGAGGCTTTGAACCTCGCAATGAAAATTGCAGCAGGGTCATTTTCAAGATCTCTATCTTCTATGTCACCGCATGAATATGCATCATCGCCACTCTCAGTTTCATTTTGAACATTGTTTTCATTTACTGTTAGTTCAGATGGCAAACTAAGTTTTGTGAGCAGATGCCTTTTGTAACCATTGCATGTTCCAAATTGTAATTTACAGTTTCCCTGACTTCAAATAATATTTGACCTATGTTGAGCATTAATGCCATGTGCATGTTTCAAGTGAAAGAAATAAGTCCTAATGTTGCCATCTACAACCCTGAGACACTTGAAACATGTATATCCCATTTAGTTTCTTAAAAGTACCTTCTATCGCCAACCCTTCAAATATTTCATCCTGGTGCCAATCTTTGGTATGAGCTCCTTTATAGTACCTTCATTCAACAAGGACAATGCAGCATTGTCTATCTCATTCTCTGAAATAACAACAACAAAAAACAAGCATTTAAACAAAATAGCATAAAGTTTAATAAAAACAGTGTCAAAAAAAAAAACAATAAAGGGAGGGGAGAATTCATTACAAAAATTGTTGCACCTTCGTCAAGTAGTGATTTTTTTATGTTTTTCAGTGTAAGCAGATTGCTAAAATCTACATGGTTGTATGTGGTTATCGTTTTTGATACCCAAATGACACATTTTGGGCCAAAAATGTTTTTTAAAAGAACAACTTTACCCTCCATAACCCCCTACTAAATGGAAATGGGTTTTTTCATTTTCTGACAATGATACATGAATACCTCGGGTCAGATATTTGGCTGTGAGCCAGCAAAGTGATGAAATATATAAAATATATCGATGCAAAATTACCAAAATATTTTTTTATTTAAATTTTGGCAGACGTACAATCTGCACTTAAACCATAAATTTATGAATATTGTGAGCCCCAATAAAAATCGACACTTGTAATACTAAGGCGAGGTATAAATTAGTAGTTTCTTGTCCTGCCTGCATCCTTTTGCCCATTGGGTCAATTTTCTTTCCTTTTTTTAATTTTCAAATTTGAACAACCAATTTACCCAAATTTTGACCACAGAAATTCCCCTTCTGGTCACACTAATTATCTCTGTAGGTTGATTGCCTGCACCCTCACTTTTTCTGAAAAGTGAGGACGAGAAACTATGATATTTATACAAACGTGATCAATATGGCCCAGGCAATACTAGCATTTATTTGAAGTTAACTTACAATTGGAGGACAAAGGCCTAGCCAGCTATCCCTCGGCCTCGTTTTGAAGAGAAAAAAACTCTGGCCCACGTATATGCCCAGTAGCATGGTGGGCTCATAATTGACGCACTTAAGAATTTGATCAATAATTTCTATCAAGGAAAAATCCAAATCACTCAACTGTATGTTTTACATACTGTATGTGCAGTTCCTCAGAATTGTAATGATCTCAAAATATTTATTGTTCTGTGCAAATGCAACGAATAATTGAGCGAATTTAACCACAAAATGTGTGCGTGTCAAGTTCTTTCATACCCCTAAATTGACACATTCCTCGATAAGCTAACTGTAACTTTTGTGTAAGTATACATCAATTGACTCTGAATACTGTTTGCTATGCTCTGAGCCCCTAAGCTCAGACAGGTCAGATCCCAGAGAGTAGTGGTATCATGCTGAGGTAATATTGGTCATTTTTAGGTAGTAAGAACTAAGATTTCCAAACCCCAAAATACGTGCAAAACTGGGGGGAGGGTGTAAAAAGCTTTAAAAAAAAACAAATAGATCAGCACATAGCTGAAATGGATTTAAAATCATTAAATATGTAATTTTGCTTAGCTGCAAAAATAAATATAAAAATATTGATAAAAATTCCCGATCTAGTCCGTGAAATTTCCTTCAGTGTAGAGACACTGTCACGAACTAAATTTATGCAATAGGTCGTTTTACTGGTTAATAGGGATAAACTAAGTTGGTATGTTTCATTGCAAAAGCAAAGAATCAACAGTATCTGCACTTCGTAGTTTCATTTATGCAATAATATAATAAAATTACTTAAGAACATTGCACCAATTCAATTTATACCGACCTGCAACTTGTTTACATTCGACGTACCACAGAGAAATGTTAAAGAGCAGAAATCGGAGTCGGCTCCATCAATATAGGTCATCCTCAAATGTCGTATTTCACACACAAACTGTGGAAATTTCTTAAAATTTGCCCAAGTAGTCCTGTTACAGAGAATGACAGCGAACTACATAAGAAGCCTGAATAACTAGTTAATATTTGACTTGATCAAGTCTCCCGTGGGTGGAATTATTTTCAACATAACGGGAAGATTAAGATGGAAACATCTTGCTACCTACACCAAAAAGCATACTGGTCATGAATACAAAACAAATGTTCATGATCGTTGCGTTTGATTTGTGGCTTACATTTCATCATAACTGAAAACTCTACAGAAGGCCCTGTTATTGGAACCTCACAAAAATATTTTTCTGAACCAACTTTGGTTCTCCATCATTCAAATGGTATATCCACAACATTTCAGCAGATTTGGACAAACGCTCTAGTAGGGGTAGCATATTTTTTTCAGAAAATGGCCTCTCGTGACCTCAAATGACTTTTAAATATATAATGTATGATCGCATATATGACAAGTTAACTCACAAGAAGCAATGAAGAAATTTCAGCTGAATCGAATGAAAAATGACGAAAATAGTAGTCATTCAAACACGGTGACAAAATGTGACAGAATTTCGGAAGAATCGCATGCTCACTTTAGCTCAGCTGAGTTGCAAATGAGTGTCAGGGGCGCAGTCACATATATGTCTAGGGGGAGAGGGTACCCCATACACCAACTGACAAACAAAATATTAAAAAACTCTCACTGTACAGTACATAACATGTTAACGTATATATACTTGAACATATGAATGGTTGAAATACTTCAAAATTGTTTCAAAACGTGCAAAAGTGTAGCAAAACTTTGCGCGTACACAAACTTCATTTACAATAATTTTTTAATACGGAGGGGCACTATGGGGTCCCCCTCCCCCACACCCTTTATTTACTTTAGCATTATTCATTTGAGCGCGGGGGGGCTAGGGGGTTGTGAGTTGGAGCTGCAGTTAACTAGATGTAATTATCAGTTCAACAGGGAGGGGGGGGGGCTTGCGATATCCTTTAAAGATAGCAGTCCTATATATGACAATTTTTGTGCTGTTTTGTGCTGTTTTGATGAACGACAATTTAATGATGAAATGCGCAATATGAGTATTTATCCCCAAGAAACGAAAGACATGTATGTTAAACTACATACGTTTCATGCGTGTTATGAACGGAATTTGATCATTTAGCGAAGGAGACGTAAAAACCTATATATACGTCAAAACGTACGGTTGGTAATTATGAGCCAAAGCTACTTCTATTGTATTGTTTGAATATTTGTATTATGTCACCATAGCAGCTGAAGATAGTTTACTGATGACGTATTATAAATATTCATGGTTGATTTCAAACTGTCTTACGTCACGTTGAATACTGTTTAAACAAGTAGACTTTAACATATATCATGGACAAAGGTTCGTACTGACATCTAGTGTTCGAGAGCCTTATATGATGAACAACGGTGAACAGCTGTAGGTTACTTAATAGGTCTGTAAAGCTTACAGCAAAGTCTTGTATGAAACTTGTCACCAGAAGGACAAAAATTACTCTAGTGCTTCTTTTGTTTGGATTATCTACATGGGTTAATGCAGTAGATGGTGAGCTTGATTATACCCTTTGTTTTTATACTCTTTCAGAATTTTATCTCCGTAATGCTAATACGATCCTGGTTGGTTCACGCTGATCGTGATCTGTGAGGGGAGATGTGTATAGTTTGGGCTGGGTGAGGAGTCGTTTTTTAAGATGAGCAACAAATCTAAGAAAACGAAAGCGATTGGAATCAATAAATCGGTTAGAAAGGAGGAGAGTACACATTTGAAATGAACTGGATACATTAATTGTAAATATCTTGCGGATATTGAGCAGTTATAAGTTGTGCATACTTGAATATGTAGTACATTGAAGTGATATAGTGCACTGAAGTGATATAGTGCACTGGAGTGAAGTGCACTGAAGTGAAGTGCACTGGAGTGAAGTGAAGTGCACCGAAGTGAAGTGCACCGAAGTGAAGTGCACCGAAGTGAAGTGCGCCGAAGTGAAGTGCACCGAAGTGAATTGCACCGAAGTGAAGTGCACTGAAGTGAAGTGCACTGAATAGAATAAGTAAAGTATATGTATATCATCATGTGTAGGGGCGCGAGGTGGATCGGAATGGGCTGAATAGACCAGAGTGGAGGGACTGTAGTGGGTGATGTGGGGTGATGTGGAATGGTTGTTCAAAGTGAAAGGCTTTATAGTAGTATTAGTTTCTTGATATTAAACAAGTGACCAGACATTGGTTACACCAACCCATTATAGTTCTTATTGAACATTAATAAACAAGATAAACACAATTCTTTTCCAGGGCGTAATGTCTGCTTCATCTCAACTGTTAGTGCTCTTGGTTCGACCCCGGTGAGTTTAATCCAGTCATTCAGGAGGTCATGTGACGTCATAATGCTCGGAGGTGTCTACCAGATGGTGCCTGACTTTTTAAAATTGCAAATACATGAGTGTCTCAATGCAACTAAATATGGTATGTCTGTAACATGTCTTTGTCACGACAATATAACGTTTTGAGGAACTGACTAAAAACAGTCAAAACAATACAAAAGCTAAAAGGAGGAAAGAGGAAGGAAAAATAAAAGAAATTCTCATCCTTGTATAGATTAAAATAAAACCAAACTGTTATCAAACTGATTATCCGCTAACGAGCCCGTCCGTGTAAGAGAATGTGTAAAATGTGTAAGCTTAAGACGTTTCGATCCTAGCAGGATCTTCTACAGATGTTGAATGACAAGTTACAGTAACAGGAGGGACAAATACATACACAGAATACAGACAGGTGAATAAGCAGGGTTAACACAAAAAGAGAAAGATGTAAGTAGATTAGTAGACAAGGGATTGAGAGAAGAAAGAAAGGTAGGAGATAAACTGTGACAATGAGAGGAATAAGGGAAGAGGGTAGAGAGTAAACTAGAGAAGGGCAAAGACAGAACATTATCGAGAAAAATGCGGCTCGGATCGAAACGTCAGGCCCTCTTACATTTACACTTTTAAAGATTCAAGTATTTAGATATTTTCGATTTTTCAGTTTTTTTTTTGTTTCACTTACACTGTCTCATATAGTAACCTACGAATGCAAAGTTTTTTAAGGTGCTACGGTATGCTCTCCCTACACATGCACATTTATAAGCTATTTTATTCTGGCATTAACTAAGTTAAGTGAATGCCAGATTTATTAGAAGGCATTAGGTGAATAAAACGCGACAAGTCTTCCTGCATGACTGTTAAGAACAAAATTATATATTGTAATGTAACATAATTTCAACAGCTTGATATTTAATATTAAAGGAATACTCTGGTAGAAAGCATTTTGCTTAGTAAAACAATACGTTGTTATCTACTATGTATAAGTTCTTGCCGTGTATTTTCGTATAACAAGACATCTTGACGATTCAATTAAATGATTAAACGAACTTACTTCCGCTATTTAAGCTCTCTTTACTGACATTGAAAGTCTCTAATATACGTTTGAAGTAAATCATCTCTGAAACTTGGAAGTTTTCTGCACTATTTACTTTGTATTTATTTCATCTGATTTGCCAAACATTTGCATGTGTAATAGAGACATGTTAATCCTTTTTGGTTATTCAAAAACGTATTAAATGTTTATCCTTCTCATTTATTCAACTTTTAACAGAAACTAAATAGTAAAGTTTCAATACATTCGATGTTTAGATGGAGAAGCTTAATTAAATAGCGGTGAAGAACTGAACATGCTCAGACAAAGAAAGGAAATTAACTAAAGGACACAAAAAGAGAGATTATATTGGTAAAATCTAATTTGAGCAGCCTTAGAATCTTTAGGCTTTATCTCAATCGACTTTTGAAACCTTAAAAAGGAAACTTTTTTTTGCTGACAAGACACATTACAATTTCTAAATACTGAAGAATTCGTCTAACCTCCCTTTTTTATATTTTCGTAGAATTTCTTTAACTTTTCAATTTCTTTTGGCAAAATAAAGTTTATTGGCATGTTTTAAAATTCTGTATGGTTTCCTTACGCAAAGCACAAATGTTTCATATTTGTTGATATTAGGCCTACTATACATCGTTGATTACAAAACATACACTACAATCTCCCTTCCTCTCTCGCTACTTTAATGTTGTCCCACTAAATTGCCTGCAGATATATGTTTTCGAAAAACCTTTCATTATTGCTACTTAAAGCTAAAAATTCAGCTACATCTTCCGTTATTAATTGCTTAGCTTTAGTTTCACTGTCGAGAATCGTATCACGAAGTGTCGATAAATCGATAAATGAATTGAATAAAAGTACGTTAACAAACAAACGCTCAGCAGGACGTGAAAGCCATCTTTTGTATTTACAAAATAACAGAAATGAATAACAATTTGTAACAGATTGAGACCTCATTGTTACGTTAGCTTATAACGTTATCGATTTTGTTGTTAATAATTTATATTTTCAAACGCCTTTAAGCAATCTGATGAATACATGACAACAAATGGGCATGTACACTGTTCGATAACAGAGTGCTTTCAATTGCTAGTTGTTGAAAGGATTTCCCCAACAAAAAAGTTAACGTTTGGCATATGAAAGAGTAACATAATATTCTGAGCACGGTTTCTATACAGTTTTCTAAATTTACTTCATAAACAAACTATTTTGCTGTCAGCGTGCAACTATGACGTCACTCATGTACTCATCTAAGTTCAATTATGGTACAACTTATGACAGTTTGTGATATCTATATCTTGAATCCATGCAAGAATTGCTTGCAAATTTCACCAGACTTATTAAAATATGGTTCTCTCTCATTATTAAAACCTCATTCTCCCTTTGGGTTATCACTTTAGTTCAATATAAGTATACCTACGATTAATGTAACATATTGAGATAACTATGGTACATTTGTCCAAGTTATTTAATACTAAATATAATATTACACTCGGTATATCTTGGGCTGGTCAAGCTCCATGTAATTGGATGATATTCAATACGTTGAGTTTTCTCGTTAATTTATGCATGGCTTGTGATTATAATAATGAGACGAAGCGTCTGTGTGAAAATATTAAAATGGAATCAAATGAACTGACGCATCTATCATTTAAATCTCATATCCCTAAAGGTTCATATTTAATTTATACTTTAGTCAAAGCTTGATACCGATGATATTTATTTTGAGACTTAATTAATATGTTAAACAAACGCAAATATCTCTTTTATATTCGAATATAGCGTTCTGAACTTTGATCAAATAAATGACGATTATTACAATTTTTTTTAAATTCAACATTAATCATGTTCACTAGTCAACTTAATTTCGTATGTATACATTTCTTGATCTTTTATAAAATCAAAAATTAACGTTACTGCAACACTTCCTTTTTCATCATTATTCATCATTCATCATTATTTGTAAATTGTTATGATATGATTTTTATCCAAAGCATCATTTGGGGTGGCACCTTCTTCGCAAGAAGCAGTCATAAATACTTCAACGGATTTGGAAACATCACCACGAAAGATATTTAGCTGTACCCATCGACTTTCCGAGGTCATAAATAGACCTATACGTAAGTATATACAATAACATTTTAGTAAACAGAAAGAGAGAGTTCTAACAACTATACGTTCTCTTTATGTGTTATCATTTGCTGAATATAGTCTGATTTCTTGTGATTGTCGGACTCCTGCAGGAGCTATCAGCCCATACTTTCAAATATTTGTATTTGTATTAGTACGGGAATATATGTTAGTTCTCGACTGAGCGTCACATATTTTGCGAAACCACAGTTTTCATTGTACATTACGGTATCTAGTACAAACAATAGGTTGGAGCTTAAATTAATGATTGACATTCATTGATTTCGTTATTGACGGAGGTCTGACGTCATTGCCTAACCTTTCCACAAAACTATGATGGGTCGTGTGTCAGATCTATCTGTTTATCCTTCGTCTTTGCCAGTAAAAGGGTTTTAAGTATAAATGTTAGAAATATTCTTTTGAAGTCTGCTGTCATGTTTTCATAGTTCTCACAATAGGTGATGGAAAGGAAGATGGAGAAAAAAAAAGTTAAAAGGTAAAACGATATTATCGATGTTCGATTTTGAAATGGATTCTTAATTTTTTTTTCTGTATATTGTCCACAATTGCTCAAGGTAAACAGAGTTATAGTACAATGTTGCAAAATTAAAAAGATTTATTAACGACAGGCGGACAACGTTACAAACGGAGATTACTTTTATGGTATCTCGATGGGTATATTGTCTACAATCTCAAGTGGAAAATAAACAACTCCAGAGGGACTCGGTGATTTCATCCAGGGTAGCTGTGAGAGGATGAAAATCGTTTACAGAGAAAGTTAAGTTATTACCGATAAGGATTACTAATAAACTAATCGGTGCTCACTCTATTCTTTCAAATATTTTCAAATATTTAACTGCTTAGCTTTAAATACATCAACATTCATCATTTTTTTCGTACCATCCTATAATAAACTGCTCTGCACAAGATGTCGGTACGACGAGAAAAGTGTGTTTATCATCAAGTAACTGCATTGCCAGCTTACCACTTAACATTGCACTAATACCTTTATTGACAACGTTATTTATAGTGCGCTCACATCGTAAGTTTAATACACGCGCACGGCTTTGTTAAAAAGGTAAAGTTGGTATTGCTCTTAACCCGAAATCCATTTCTATTGAATATTTTAGTGACATTTCTATCTTGATCTTTCAGAGTTGCTGGTGCCGCGTTCAACTACATACGGCAGTGTCGAACCAGATGAAGGAAATTATGCCCCTGAGATTGGATATGCTAATACAGATAGAGTAACTGTCAGTAGTGAAGACACAGAGAATACTAAAGGTAGCATTGATGAGAAAACAGCTGGACCAACTTCGGCTATAATTCATGTTGTTGGTGATGATTATAGCGATGGTGATAGTAACGGGGCTGAAATTGGAAGTAATGCAGTAACTAGTGCACTTTCTAATGGTGATGGTAGTGGTGGCAGTAGCGACCATAACAGTGGCGGGGCTGCGAGTGGTAGTAATGCAGTAACTAGTGCAGTTTCTAGTGGTGATGGTAGTGGTGGCAATAGCGACCATAACAGTGGCGGGGCTGCAAGTGGGAGTAATACAGTAACTAGTGCAGTTTCTAGTGGTGATGGTAGTGGTGGCAATAGCGACCATAACAGTGGCGGGGCTGCGAGTGGGAGTAATGCAGTGACTAGTGTAGTTTCTAGTGGTCATGGTAGTGGTGGCAATAGCGACCATAACAGGAGCCAATGGAAGGTTGTTGTAGAGTTGCACTTGGAGAAACCGTAGTGGTGGCACCAGAGAGCGAACGAGTGGTGACAGGGAGGCTTAAAGAAGAGGAACGATACCGAGATCCTGCTTTGATCGACAAGTCAGGCCAACTTACTTTTACACATTCTCTTACACAGGCTCCTTGGTGCATAACCAGTTTGCTAGGTTTAATTTTTATTTTTGAAGAAAAATAAAAAATCTTAAGGGGGAGCTTTAAGTTTGTACATATTGACAAACATAACATATACTAGTCTACTAAAGTAATGCTTTTCTGAAGTTTTCAATATGGTCATATACACTATGGATCGTTAAAGAGCTAATGGCAGTTTCCTGTACACCTGGTATTGTATTTACCAATACATCATATGTCAATGTTAATTTTAAGCAGCAATCTTTACAACTTAAATATTTGTTACTATCTATTGCAAATGTATGAATTCAAATGTACACTGGTAGGAATTACACTTACATAAAATATTCAGCTTAGCTCTTGCGGACACCTGTCCTAAATCTATTAACAAACATTCCAAAGTTCCGCTGTTGTAACTTCGCTTGAAAACAAATGAAATGGCATTGCACGTGGTATATATTCCATGCTGATAAGTATACCTTGGTGTAGAAGATCTAATGGGAAATGTGTTGTTGTCTATCAACCATGAAAACGCAGGACGGTAATGGTGGTTAGAATATTGTAAACAGCACTCTGCTACGACATAATTTTCACTCTCGACAGGAATCTTCTTTTGTTCTATTTCTGGTTTACCTGTAACGTATGAATGAACGTTACACTGATAGTGTACTTCTATTGAATATTTGTAAATACGCATGTGTCAAATCATAGAGTAACATAAAGGAAATACATGTCTCACCAAGCAACATAAATGGGTAGTATGGGGCAGTGTTCATAGAGAACACATAAAATAAAATAAAATACAATTTGACGAATGATATTTCTGGTAAGCATTTTGGAAATATTTAAATCAAAACAGGTGCTTGTGTTTGAAACGCAAATTATGTAACAAACCTCAAACTAGACCTAAGACATTGTACTGAAAGCTAATATATAGACAACAAGTTACATGACTCATATATGAGCATTGATTAACTGTTCAACATATAGCAATTTCATTTGTGTTTGGAAGAAAGTCTTTGGTAGAGAGCTTCAAAACTTAACTGTTCATTTAAATCATCGCTATGGAAAGTATAAAGAGGTTATGAAGTTAGCCACGCTATACGTTAATTTGCCAAGTTGTGGTCCACATGATAACCTGTACAGTGTAAAATAAGCTAACATTATACGCAAGAAGATGCTTTGTGAATATAGCTCTCTTTCAAAATAATTGATCTTCATGTAAGTTTGATTAGTTGACTGTTCAACATTAGTAAAACTGAGTGTTCCATACATATAAACAATATACATAATATATATTATATAAATCAAATTGAGTTGATCAGAAGGACATACACTGATATCATAGTTACCTTGTACGTTTAAAATCCATGTATGTTCCTCTGGTAATCCCTCAACAAGATATGATTTGGCACAAGTATAAGTACCTGAGTCTTCAAATGTGATATCCAATTGTAGAACTATGTCGACCAACAACTTTTGAGGAATAATCGTTGGAGTCATGACGAAGCACAGGGGCCCCTTCTAATTGCCAAGTTATTATAAAGTCAGATTTTTTTGCTACTCAAAGTAGCAAGTTCCAGAGGCCATTCCTCCCAAGTCAGATAACGTTGTTGATGTGTCATTGTTGGCTTCTGGTAAGCAGAATATATATGTAGGCCTATTATGAATTAATTAACATCGGGAATTAAAGCACCAAAAATATGTATTTAACTAAAATGAGAAATAGATATCGGAGGGGTGTAGTTGAATGTATATGTTAGAGAGAACAAACATGAATATACTTACCAGAAAAGGTTATGCTTGATCTGCTTGTCAACAATATGATTGAGTGAAGAAAAAGATGGCAACAATTTACTTCTAATTGTCGCATCGTGAAGTTGACTTAACCTTATGAGAACTTTTGTCTGTTGAAGGTTTGTGTGTATGTTGGTTCTTCCCGTGTGTTAGTATTTTATTTCATCTGTGACTGCTAGAATTATTAACCATATAAAATGCGTCACAGTGCCCAATCTTGCTCAAAAAGTACATAAACAAAGTTGTTATTACTTTCGCTTCTGTGCAACAAGTGCATTTATTGTGTGCCAATCTCCGGGAGGAACCCCTTTGGCTTTTAATGTTCCAGTCCCCACATTCTAGAGTTTCCTATCAAAATACTAATGAACCAAACATTTCCAGATTTAGATACTACTAACATAGGAAATTGACATATTTTAAAAGAGCCGCTAAGAGTTTTTGTCGTTCATAGCTTTGTAATACCCTTTTTAATGCTCTCCTGATTATGATAAATTAAATCATTACATTTGTGAAAACGTAAATGTTTAGTGTAATTGGCAGTTTATGTTTAACATGATTTATCATTCAAGGGAAAGGGTGAATTTTTGTTGCTGGAAGGAATGCTAATCTGAGAAGATATCGGTAACTGTTGATCCAGCAGTTCCATATTAAGTTTTTATTTTCTAGTGCATAAGTAGTTAGTAATCAAAAGCAATTGCTCATTAACTCGAACTTTATCGAATCGCCACGGTAAAGTTTCCTCCTCTTTAACATGTACACAGAGCCGAAGATCTTCAGATCGTTGAGTGTATAATGATTTCAGTTTCTATACACAATTAACAATTACACTTTTTGGTTGAAGTATAGCTATTGTTTGAATAGTGAAAACAAGTCCAAAATTTACGAAAAGTGACTAATGCCAACACCGCCCCCAAAGACACAAATAAATTAAAGGAGAAGAACATGGACGTAAAAGTGTGCAGAGAAGGGTCAAGGTGCAAAGCCATTATCAGAAATATGCGTTATGTGTTAAGAGCTGGAATTGGTTCATTTATAAGAACATAGATCATCTTATTGTGTTAGAAAACGTATAATGTATTTGGCTTTAACAGTTTACCTAACCTATACTGTGTTTCAGAATGTAACTCTAATTTTGGAATAATGTCGTGTAAACAATACAAAATTCTTGTTTTATTAAAAGTGTTAAGCATATATATCCTTTTATATATTCCTTACCCAGGTACAGTGTACATATAACGACAATGTTTATACGACAAACGTGCTCATTTCCGCCGTAGTTGTTGTTGCTGTTGATTTTTGAGAACGTTATGTGTTGCTGCAAAACCAAAAAGAAATTTCGCTTGAAGTTGTTAATTCATTTTGCATTTTACAAATGATTGCTAGTAATATGAGAATTTACTGAAGTAGCACAAAGTTGCAAGTATTAAAATGAGAAATTAAAAAACCTCTAAATTTGGCCTTTGGGGTAAAGACTCTTGTAACGGTTACGTTATGTAATTCAAGACAGTTTAGAATATAGTGTACTCTATAGCATGGGATATTGCCATTTACATATGCATTAGCTAGACGATATTGATATTGTATATGGAATATTAGTAACTATCAGACAGCCATATACTGGTATTCATTGTTTTATAGTATGCTTTGATTGCTTACTTACGGTTCATTGGCCGGTTGTTGCTTTCATGTATTTTTTCCTAGATTATTACGTCACCATGGACTCATGGCACTTATTATGAATTAAATTGTTCACGGCTGCAAAACTACATCACAATAGCATGCTATTTTGGGGCAAGGATATTTCCAAGATGATAGATGTGTCGCAAGTTCCTGCTTGCAGGAGGACCTAAAACACAAACATCCTAATGGAGATGATTAGCTTACTTGGAGAGGAATTGTCTGTGTCCATTTACAATTTTTTAGGTTAATAGGAATAATTTCAATTTACTAATATGAGATCGTCCCGAGGCGGTATTCATGATTCCTTAAAGGAAGGATATGTGGATGGAGATGGGAAATGCACTTATTTGACTTTAAGATGACGTTTACTCATTGTAGAGGAATCCCATGTTGGGTATTACCAATTGAGTCCATAAAACGTCAAGCTTATTTTGAGGAATCAAATTGCAATCCGTTATTTTATTGTTAAATAAACCGATTAAAGGTCGTTATTTTTAAAAATTGTATTCTGCACATCGAAGTGACTTTTTCTTACAGTAATAGACTAGTCTGCCAAATTTGCAGACTTTGTGACATTTTCTGCTACTAGTATTCCATTTCATTTGAGTTTTTCCCAGAGAACAATAACAAAAATATGACGGTTTACCTCGTATGGATAAAATAACCGTGCCGTTAAATTATTTCATATATTCTTTATTGTAAACACGACCTAACTGACACGTTTTGGCACTTGGTAATCAATTTACTTTAACTAAGTCATGAATGTATCTGCTTGCGAGGAAATTATAGACTGGGAATTATTTTTGTTTGTGTTATCGGACGGTTCGCTTTGTTACTGAATAATTGTGTAAAAGTAAGTTGGCCTGACGTTTCGATCCTAGTAGGATCTTTTTCAAAGGCTAAAAGACAAGTAACAGTAACAGACGGGACAAAAACACGCACATAATACAGACAGGTTAATGAGCATGGTGAGCACAAAGAGATAGATGTGAGGGGATTAGTAGACAAGGGATGGAGAGGAGAAAGAAAGAAACCAACGTGTTCTCCAACTGGGGTCTCAGTCTTCATGGTGTTGACTGTGGATCTGTGACCATAGAATCGCTTCTTGAGGGTGGTTTTGGTTTCGCCAACATACTGCATGCCGCAAACTCTTCAAGAGATCAGATATATGACATTAGTGGTTGTGCAAGTGATGTGACCCTTAGTCTTGTGTGTGAGTTGCATGCTGTGGCTGGTGATGGAATTGGATTCAATAATGTGGTGGCTGCAGATGATGCATCTCGAAGTACGATCACATTTGAAAGTATCATGCTGAATGGGTGTAGGGTTAGAAGTTAGATGTGGAACAGCAGCACGCACAAGAAGGTCTCGTAGGTTGAGGGGTTGTCTGTAGGCGATGATGGGTTTTTCAGGGACGGCTCGTTGGAGTCTTTCTGAAGTGAGGAGAATGTTGTGGTTGTTAGAGGTGATTTGCTGAAGAGGAGGAAGATTTGGGTGGAAAGTAACAACCAGGGGGAGCTTGTTGTCGCAATCTCGTCCCTTTTTGTTCTTCACTGCCAAAGTAGATGATCTGGAAAGGGAGCGGACTCTCTGAATGGCTTCATGCACCCTTCTGGCACTATGGCCCCTGGCAGTAAGGTGTTTTCCAAAGCATCTGTATGGCAAATGAAAGAAGAATTGTAAGAGCAAATGGAACGAAGACGAAGTGCTTGACTGTAGGCAATTCCAGACTTGCAGTGACGTGGATGGCAGCTTGAAGAATGGAGATGCTGGTATGCGTCTGCGGGCTTGGTGTATAAGTCTGTAGAGAGAGAACCGTGTTCCTTGCGATCAGTCACATCGAGAAAGTTAACCTGTTGGTGAGAGTAATCGGGGTGAATTTGATGGTGCTGTGGAAAGAATTGATGTGATCGATAAAGGTGAGCAGGCTATCCTCATCACTGGTCCAAACGAAGAATATGTCATCAATGTAGCGCCACCAGATAAGAGGACGGCAGGGAGCTGTACTGAGCATGCATTCTTCAAGCATGACATAAACAGGCAAGCAACGAAAGGAGCCATCCTGGTACCAATGGCAGTCCCGTGTCTTTGAAGGTAATGCTTGTTCATGAACGTGAAGTTGTTTTGGGTGAGAACCTGTTGCATGAGAACTTTGATGTCAGAGATGGGTGGACAAGGGTGGACCTTCTTAGACAGGGCTGCACACGTGGCTGTTATACCTTCAGCATGAGGGATATTAGTGTAAAGAGAAGTGACATCGAAAGTACCGATGATGGCTGTACTAGGGAATTGGTTCTTGATATCTTCAAGTTTCCGAACGAAATCTGGAGTGTCATGGATGTAAGAGTTAATCTGAGGAACTAGAGGTTTGAGGAAGTGGTCCACAAACAAGGATATCTTCTCGGTGGGGACCAATTGCCTGAGATGATAGGCCTACCAGGGTTAACAGACTTGTGGATTTTGGGTAGAAGATAAAACCTGGCTGCCTTACAGTCTGTGTGAGAAAGAAAAGAAAAAGCCTTCTTAGAGATCTGGTTGTGCTGGTATTATCAATGATGGTCTGTTTTATCTGCTGGGAGAAAATAACTGTGGGATCAGAATCAAGAAGAATGTAAATATCACTGTTGGGGAGATGACGCATGGCTTCCTTGATGTAGTCCTGTCGATCCTGGATGACAACTGCAGAACCTTTGTCGGCTGGCTTAATGATAATGTCACTGCGAGACATCAGTGAGGAGAGTGATGTCGCTATCTAAGGACGATTGGCAGTGTTTCGTGAGGATGTTGATGAGACGGATGGAGGTGTTGTGTAAGACTCGGTTCCATTCTCTCTGGAGTCCTGGAAGGAGTGTTCCTAGTGCCGGTTGTTGTGAAACCTGTAGTCCTGAGGGAATAATGCGGGAGAGAGAGTAGAACTGAATAATTATTATAAATAGAGAGACGAAAGTGGTACAGTCTGTGGCATTCATTACGCAACGGTGCTGGGCAAACGTCTCCATCTGATTTCTCTACAATAATAAAAACAACGAGAACGGCTTAGGAAAGTCCACATAGCCGGCATTGCTTAAGAATCAAACATCGAACTTGTTCAACAAAAGAACCACACCCGAACATCTATTACCAAAACTCAAAGCAAAGCATCTCTTTCACGTGATTCATTTTACCCGGTGATAGAAAATAACAGTTTTCATTCTCAGGTAGAATAAACACCTTACGGGAAAACGTAAATACGGAAGTTTACGCCCATTAAAAGCCCCATTGATTTACACACTAAATCACAAAAGTAATGTAATCCCTAAGTCTATAGAGAAGCTCTCATTAGCTAAACGCTACCCGTCACTGGATAGCTGACAATTTGGCAATTCATGGCATTACCAATGGTTTGTATCGTGACAATGCATATTATTGGCTACGAGAGCCTGAAGTTTTCGTCACTTGTAAAACAAACCCCTTAACTCAGCAGTAAACAAGTTTCGTACGCTGCTCATGGGAGGGCTGAAGTGGTCTAAAATTGTGTCCATTGGCCCAATTTTGCACAACATGTACTTCCACTCATGCTCTTTAACATCCAAGCTACAAAAAAAGTCCTAATTGATAACATATGAAGAAAAGTTGTTATTCTGCTGCTTGTTGGCACCTTTGCTGTTTACAGCATAAGTTTGGAAATCCCAAACATATTGTAGCATAGCAAGTGTTAAAGTTAAAGACATAATTTGACAAGCAACTTGTAACCAAAATGTGATATAGTGAAGGACGGGGATGACACAAATGTAACGGTATCTATACGTTGGTAGTATAGCGATCGATCTGAGTAGTTCGCTGTTAGAGAGTAACTTGTTTAAAGCGCTTTTGAGAACGACCCAGTCATTCAGATTTACAAATGTAAGTAAACCGTATTTCTTTCTCTTAAAATGCGAACGACAATATGTACACCAGGAAAGCTGACAACGCTCCAAATCGCAACTACTAAGTCCCTCTGGAAGTCGTTGTTTGATCTTCATATCATCGTCTTGCTCTTTAACGGTAGCTTGATGCATTTGAGTTTTTGTCTATTGTTATTTCCACTTGTAAGTTGCAAATTAGATTTAAGACATTTCAAGGGTATTGTTTCTTATATAAGTTTACAACTTTTCCAGTTCTGTCCTGTTACCAGTAAACTATGTAAACAGTTTTATTATTTTGTCAAAGTTATAACATGGCTATAAAATTGTTTCAATGGCATTGCTTCAAAGATATTTGAAATTAATGTTTTTAGTCTCTATGGATACTTTTCTTAAATAATGTTGTTTCTTTTACAAATAAGAACATTTCCTTTACTCTGATCAGATACCGCGATATCACTAATTGCTGGCTTTTCGATCAATGCTCTCGACGATCACTCCAAGTGCTTGAAGAATGTTTAGAGAGCAACAAAACTAATTCAATTCTGCCCGCTAGAGCCATGAACATAGAGGTACAGACATTGCTAGATATTCTTGAATAAGATTCAAATATATTCTGTTTAAGTTTCTTCTTTTTGTCTTGTTCTGTTTTAACGTAAGAAATACATTCCTTGGATACATATCCACGCGCAACACAAATATAATTGTCTTTACAAATAAATGTTGTAACTAGGAAAGCTGGAAACTTAACATAACATGCTTTGACATACTGCATGTTTGCGTACATGCGAGGTATAAAAAAGTCAACGTACAAGTTATTGCAAAGAAGCCAACTGTAGTTGAAATCAGGATTTCGCATCCCGATTTAAAACTGACAATTATATTTTCTGTCACACTCATTGCATATTACCTGTTGTTATGTTGCTCTGAAAAGATTGATTATATACAAGAAGAAACAGGAAATAAAATATGTAGCTCAACAGTCGAATGATGCCATTAATGTTGAATGTAAAGTTCCGAATGTCAATGTCTACCTGTTAAAGATCATGCCGGTACTCATTATGTAGTCACAGTCTGAGTAAGGTTGTAAAGCCTTGTATCATCTCAACCAAGTAAGATCATCTGGTGTTTTCTATTCACATAATTAAAATATCTGCATCGATCTACATATTAAGAGATGTATGGAGTTAGATTTAATGCTATATATTCATTTTAGAATACGTTGCAGGAAGTTAAAAGCTAAAGATGATCCAAATTGTTCCTTTATGTTCAATATAATTTGTTTTCCTCCTTCATTCGAAACATGGTTTAAGAGTAAATCCACAATTTCCGATTGAAATCGTGGACTATACTCAGAGAACAACTTCTAAGTACTTTCTCTTCCCATTACAAACCAAATCCTTCTTCTCTAACATAGCAGAAATTACAGCTTATAAAGTGATATACATGTTCCAGTGTTTTCTGTGATCCCAAATCAAGCGTTTGAAAGTTTGGTATACTATCTTACCATTTTCTTTCAGTAGCACCCAGGACTTGACTGACAAATGACATAACAGTTTGTACTTTTTGCTACAACATTCGTCACTTCTGCTGGTATGCCAGTAATCAACAATTCTGAAATGGGGACACAATATTTGTGTCATATAACTTGTAAAGTTATATCTGATACAGTACCACGTCGTTATACTTGCGGTAAATTAATTGTAAACAGTGCCACCATTTGACAAGCAAGAAACTAATAAATTATAAAGGTATCATACGCCTATTAAAAACCCCAACGACTTACACACTAAATCACAAACGTTGGGGAGAAAATTACTTAATTCTTCAGCCGACGATTAATCCATTCGCCCTCCTTCAGTCTCGTCATTTAATGGAAGAGAAGACAAATTAAATGACGAATATCAACATCCTCTAATATTGTTTCCCATGCGTGCCAGCAAGCATACGTAGGGACAGTGTAACTTAATATAAGTGCATCCTACGTGGATATAGTACAGCAGATATGTATACTTGGTAAACTGCATCTCGAATAAATTTGTCATACAAAGCACAACACTAATAATCATGTAAATTCAGACACTTTAGCCTTCAGTCAATTTAAGTAGTTATTGAGTAATGTTTCACAAAACCTTATTCCATTAAGTCATGTATGGGAGGGGGGGGGTCTGGTGTACCAAATATACGAAAAGGGGGAGCTCTTTGGCACATTTAGACTACAACTGATGTAAGGTCTACTCGCAATGTTATGTTAAAAAAATCGATGTGTATGGTGTGAACGACTGTTGTCTCTGGTTCTCTTTATCCAAACTTTTACAATTTAAATAAAAACTCGAAACAATTTCTTCAATTTCTTAACTTTATTTATTTTAACTTAAATATTGCTTATGTCTCGTACGTATTTGCAGTGATGAATGACTCACCAGTACAGCAATGACTATTTTATTGGGCTTTGCTCCGACTTTTCAAGTTGCCATTCGCTTTCACACCTGAAATTCTTTTGTGAATGTTTCAATATTAAGGATTAATGCTTTTTTATGTTGTTAAAGTATGTTCCCAACCACGCTCCGTTTGGTCAGACTGATTTAACTTCTAAATTATTACGAAAAAATGTGTTGTAAAATACTCAGTTTCACAGTCATCTTGTTCATCAACTCAAGAGGGTGGTCGAATGTTTACCTCAACGAATTGGACATTGCAGTAATTACTATAATAAGAGCATATCATTTCCCCGTTGCCTCCATTGTACACACCGTTGAGGTTTTCATAAGTACAAAGTGACTTGCAGCAGCTGTTGTATTGAAAATAACAGCAATAGTTATAACTATTTTAATCACACCAAATTAGCATAGTGTCACAAGTCGCTTATGTGGTTCTCTGCGCAGTTAAATCTACCACATGTGTCATGTTCTCGATCATGCGTGCTGAATTGTTTTCCTAATAGGAATGAAAACATGTGAAGCAAAGCAGCAAGAGCCATTAGTGGTTAACACTACATAATAGTTTAAGCATCCTGAAATATTACACAATTTTGTTGGGACATTATCTATGTCTCAGGTTGTCTTTGTCTTGAAACACGGTGTACGGTTCTTCTTGGTATAATGATGTCACAGTTGTAATAAGAACATTATACTGCTAGTAATATGTGTTCACTGCAAGCGCAGAATATTTCATTCTCTTTTACTGGTTCATTAAATGATATATGATCGTATTTCTCTTTCATAATATGTCCTGTTCTTAGAGTGATGCTTCTTTATTTTTCAGCATACTTTATTTTTCATCTGCTAGTTGGACCGACTATTTTCATATTGTGTCTTTGATGCCAACGGTATCCAATTGATAGGTTGATAGGATAAATATCTCACACTATACGGTCTCTTTAAAGTAACGGGCCCTGATGGGACGAGGTATTTTCAATTGATTATTAAAGAAATCTTGAGATCACTGGCTCAAATCACGTTTGAAACAAAATCTTCTTTGCTCTTTCAAGATTATAAAACCAAAACTCGCGAAATGAAAAAGGTTTCTTCACATCAATTGTAACTAATTAGGATGATTAAAGAGAGA